>CACSLK010026430.1:4921-37029 GCA_902706635.1 Striga hermonthica | reverse complement strand
ATATTTCTTTTGATCCGTTGAAAATTTATTTGTACGAATTTCTCGTGTTTATTAATTCAATAATACGAAATTTTGCGTTACAGCTGGGCTCACAGGGACCTGAACGACGGACCGAGGTGCTGCGACGGGGGTTCTCACCGGTAAGGGACTGCAACGACGGAGGAGAGCTCGCTGCGGGGTCGCGGAATTTCTCGATGGGGCTCAGCTGAGGCTCGCGGTGGGGCAGCGGCTCGAGGGGCGCTGAACTGGAGCAGTGAAGGGGACGCTCGTTAGTTGCTACGCGTGAACGATGATCGCCAGGGGAAGTCGCGGCGTCGCTGTGCGTGGCTGAGGACGGCGGTTGGTGGAAGAAGGGGCCTGTGCACAGTGGTGGGTCGCCGGAAGGTGCTGTTGTGAACGAGCATAAGATCTCGAACGGCTGACGGTCTTCGACTGCTACCAACGAGGATGGAACTCGTCGGACAAGGCTGATGGACGACGACGGGACTCGCGGACTTCACAACTATAGCCACGATTGATCGGACGGAGACCTGCTGCTCAATGTTCGTATTTGTCGACGTGAATTGACGGACGACAGCTACAAATCACAGGCGATGGGAAGAAATATGTCATTTCTACCCGCCAGACGTGAAAGCTCGCTCCGGTTAGCGATGAAGTCCGTGGCTGAAGAGAACCGCCGGCGATGGCTGGAACCTTCTCTGGTGGACTGCTACCAGACGTCGGCTGAATCGCACTGCTACTGGAATTTGCGATGATCGATGAAGGCTAAGATATCGCGATACAAAGATGGGTTCTTTGATCGATTTGGAGGACGAACTAAATTCTGAAATTTTGAGGGTTTTCTGGTGATTTGGGATGAAGAAGAAGAGGAGTGAACAATTCCTCTATCTGCTGAAGAACGATCCCATAAACAGGGAGGAATAAGGTTTGATGTGGGCCAAAAATTTGGGCTGGTTCAAGTAGTTGGGCAAAAATTGTTTGGTCCAATTGTCATTAATTGGGTACACATAAAATGAGCAAATAATACACCAAGGGAAAATAAAATAAACAACTCAACCCAACATTTTAAATCAAACACATATCGCACAAAAGGACTAAGGCAACACTTCAATTTAACACTTACAAAAATAAAATGAATAAAAAGTATACTTAGGAGAAATTTAATAAAACAAACGCACAAAGAAGAATTAAGAAGACGAGGACATCATCTTAAATCTTGATTTTGTTTTTGTGTGAATTAATTAAGGCAATTAGAAAATTAAATAATATAATAATAATAATAATAATAATAATAATAATAATAATGATAATAATAATAATACTAAAAAAATCTATAAATGAAACGGGACATTACAGTCTATCCACCTTACAAAGAATTCCGACCTCTGAATTCGAAAATAAAAATCTAGAAAGCAATAAAATACAAAAAAAAGGAACTCAGAACTCAAAGTTCGGATACTTCTGCCGGATATCTCCCTCTCTCTCCCGAGTCGCGTCATCCTCGCCATGCCGGCTCCATAGCACCTTTGACGAGACTAGCTTCCCGGTCTCAGCTGATGAACCCTCCGGTCCAAAACAGCCACCGGTACCTCAACTTAGGTAAGGTCTCACTTGACCCGCAACTCGCCAAAGTCCACACAACATGCTCAGGGTCACACACGCTCTCACAAAACATCACACGTGGAATACGTCATGAACCCCACCAAAACTAGTGGTAAAGCCAACCGGTATGCTAGGTCACCAACTCGTTCGAGTATTACACATGGCTCTTCGAATCACGGCTGAAGTTTTCCCCTCTTCCTAAAACGGATCGCACCCTACCTCAGTGCATCCTACAACAGCACAGGATCACCTACCTTGGTCCAGTACAGCGGCGTTCTCAACATACGCCCGAACAACACCTCACAACACCTCTAACAACACACAAGACTCCAATCAGTCTTCCAGTGTATTGACATCGTGCTTTAAACCTCCCCCATCAGGGGTCGACACGTGGTGTCAAGCTTCAGTACCGTGCTCGGGTCACGCTGAAAACTTGTCCACTAACACACTCTTCATAGTCTCAACCTATGAAGCATCCTAGTCTCCAATCGAGACTCGTGACACTTGACAACACTGCAGAGTCACAAATTTGCCAACTTGAGTTCATCTCACATATGGCATAGAATTCTAAACGACAAATCCCACTTGTCTAGGGAAACCGCACAACGGTTCAGTGAAGCTTGGAGCTCTCGGTTCAAGGTTCAGAAGAAAGCTTCCATGTCAAAGGTCGACCGTACACACTTTCTTGGGGAGTTCGTGCGTTCGGTGATGGTGGTTGCAGCTCACTTGCGAGTCAACGACCGGCCCCGGCCGGTAGCCTCACGTCTCTCAGCACGACTTGCGTGCTCGATCACCACTTCGTGTGGCTACACCCAGACAGGGTCGGTGTTCGGGTCAAGGTGCAGTCAAGAAGTTCTCAATTCCATGGTTCTAAATCTCCAAGGTTTTCGGATAGATAAAACTTCCACAAGGCAAAATTTGGGGTTTAACAAAACAATTTTCCTCCAGGATTTAGGCATTTAGAAAATCTCAAAAAGTTTCAAGGGCTACAAATCAACATAAGGCAAAAACTGAGATCCAAGTTCACCACCCTTTATCCCAATACAGAACAATTATTCACACATATATAAACGATAGGAATATGAATAAAATTCCCAAAAGATCGAACATCAACATCTCCAGCTAGGAATAATCCTAACTCAGCGGTCATTGTCGAAGAAATAAAATGATTAGCTCGTTGACTCTTCCGACTAACAACGTGGGCCATCACGTCAGGTTTTACTCAGGTAGCTAATCGTGCCGGCAGCCCTAAACGAGTCTAAACCACACACTACCTATACTTTCCACACTTAAAGATCTTAGCGTAAAACTTCTCTCGCAAGTGTTTCCAGTCAACAATAAATCAAATCAAATCGAATCCAATGCAAGTCATATTGGCAAATAATGACATTATCAATAAGTTTTAACACAAAACATTCAGATCATGAAACTGCCAGAATTTCAGTGAAAACACTTACATCACCTCAGTAAATCATCAAAATCTTGAGCTACAAAATTCCAAATCATGCAAACTCAAACCCTATAGAAACTACACATTTGCGGCTACAACTTTCATGTTGATCGGTTTCACATTTGAACACATTTGGTACAACAAAGCAGGACGAATATTTACAGTTCAAAAATAGCTACGCTTTTATAAAAACTGGATATACTACCTCTTTGTAAAAAACATATAAAATCCATATAAACTCAAAATGACATGATTACAAGACCATCAGGAAACTAACATATAAAGCTACATATCTCATAGAGACCATATTCACAAATGACCACATTCAGGCATTGAAAACAGATCAAACATTTTATACAACAATCTGTCGGGTTTTTAGAAAACTGTTTGCATAATCTTTTTGTAAAAACCATATCCCCCTCAATTTATATCGGATTTACAAAATTCTGAAACTCTCTAAAAACACAAGAAACATGCTATATTTCTCAATAAGAATTCAACTCCAAAAACCACAGTCTTGAAAGCATACTAGTCATGATACAAAGGTACGAAAAACAATGAATTTGCATGCTAAACACATCGAGAATTAATCATATTTAAATGATCATAAGCATATTAAACCAATCCACTAGGCATGAATATCAGTATATAATCCACACATATTCGTACCTTAACCCAACAGAGTGCCTCAAATTCGCGGCACAGAATGTTCACACGGTGTCTGATCGATCCACCCGTTCTTTGGACGATATCGCAGTCTTCTATATCAGCCTTCATGACTTCCGCTCAACTTAATGCACAAGACTTAACCACTATCGCTTCTCCCAAGGTCTAACTACCCTCGAGGTTCGTGACAGTGATGTTCATTAGATTTTCCCCCTAACTATGGGGTCGATCATCGATATGCTCGAGGCACCTAAACACCACTCTCGGTCCACATTGACTGGGTATAAATCTCTGAGTAATCGCTCTAAATAGGGACTTACTCGGTTCTCAACCTTTCTCTTGCGAGATAGATCACAAATAGTCCTACTCCGAAGACACTGAACGAAAACTTTTAGCGAGAATACCGCTACTGACACTCAATTAAAACATTAATTGAAAACTCACAACAAAGAGCTTCTAGAGATACAACTGAACTCCCTACACTAGAGTTATATATATATATATATATATACAAAGGTGGATAAACCTAAGCCCCAATTATTAACAAATCATATCTCAAGCAGTTTGAATCAAAATTCATATTACCAGTATTCCATCGATACTTATAAAAGAACATACCTTAAGCAGTGCAGCATGATGAAGACGAGTGATCAAACATAAGCTCAATTCACATATTCACTTAATCACATATAAACCAGTCTACAGAAACGCAGACTGGCTCTGATACCAAACTATAACGCCCCAAAGATTTTTAAACACAATTCCGGACTTATCTGTAACGCCCCAAAGATTTTTAAAGACAATTCCGGACTTATCCAAAAATCTTGTTTTAAAATGTCGAAACCATTTATCGATTCATAAAACATTTGGCGTTACTTGAGAACTTTCCAAAGTTAAACACATAATCAGCATAAGAGAAACGAGAATATACAACATAATCCAAGTTCCAAGACTAGATTTCAACATATCTAGCAATAGGATTGTCAACATAATCCAATCTGATAATAATAATCCACATGGTTCAAACACTTCAACCAATCCCAAAAGCGATAGGGAACAATAACAATGTCTGATAATCATAAATATTAAAGCATGGGGAAGCAATAAAAAGCATTAATAATGTTTGATAACCCACTTGTCTTCAGTCACATCATTCCCAACACGTGCTTAACCTGCATCAATGAAGAGCAGGTGGGGATGAGCACAAATATAAACGAGGTGCTCACCACTATGCATAATATATTTGTAAGAATCCTTACTAGAGTCATATGCAAGTACATGGTCAAAAGACATAACACACCACTCTCCTACTCATCACTATACTCATGTGCACACCTATCAAAAGCCGCCAGGGGTAAGCCCAAACTCGTCAGCAGGAGTACAGTCGTGCCGAGGTTCAACATCAACGATCAAGACCCATCGACTAGGCTAAAATGAGTCTACCTATCACAAGGTTGGAGATCGCCCACCACTAGGCACCGTCTCATGACTCACACATACATTCATAGACACTTAGTATAAACAATCTTACCTCAATTATAACATAGCAAATTTTAGATTAAAACCCACCTGGATACGGAATATAGCCAACACAAGCAGTTGAAGGAATAATGGCAATAATTCAGCTTGATGAACCTACACCAATTACGATAGTCCTATCAACAGACTATTCAGCACAAAACAACACACAAGCAACACACAAAGTAACATATACTTAGCCGAAACCATATCGACTAAGTGACTCGTGGATTCCTTGACCGAGTTAAGTACTTTGGAGTGACTACTAGGCCTGAACACAACTCAAATACCTCAGATAATACACATAAATCATGTCATCACCAATAAAATACAACCCGAACCTAGACAACAGATAATCGAACATTAAGACTCCAAAACAAACAAAATTCAGAATCCAAAGTTATACTAAACCAAACAACCTAAAACTTTACCACATCATAAGTCATACAAAAGCACATAACCTCACCAAGTTTCAGCCCTAAATTCATACATGAGTATTTTTAAATAATTAAAGCAAAAACAGTGCCAAAATCCAACGTAAATCGTTTATATATCTACACATAGAATTTTAATCTAACATTTTAACACAAGAATAACACAAAATAACATACTCCTCAAAGTTTCAGCTTAAAACTCCAAGTGTATGATTTTTAATAAATTTTATAAGATTCTGACCAAAAACTGATTTAATTAATTAAAATAGCTACAGATGGAGTTTCAACTTGAAAATAGTACACAACTTACAAAAGCATCACATGACATTACATATAAAATTTCACGGCATTGGGACAATCAAACGATTTATCATGAATTAATTACGATTCAGCAGCATGCTGAGTTTTTAAAAATCGTAACTCACAATATATACATCGAAAAGACTCTAAGCTTTAATTAACAGCTCAAGGATGACTCCAACTACATATAACTCGAGGAATTCCACTAAAAATATAAGTTCACTTTAGTTTTGGAAATAACCGAAGCAACGACAATGCGATGATACATATATATCAAGCTAATTGAACAATAATCATATAAGAACATCAAATTCCATCACCAAACTCATAATCAGCACTTAAGCACATAGAATTTCACACCACATAAAAAAAGATAGGGTATAAGTCATCATATACCACAAAGACGCGAGACGGCACGAGAAGATGCGGGAACAGGGTCTCGGGCTCGCGGGTGTGCTGGCTTCTCTCGATGGGCTGCGACACATGTACCAGGGTGACACTCGAGTGCTCACGAGTAGGAAACCGGGACTCACAATGAGGTTGGGCTCACCGGGACCTGAACAACGGACCGAGGTGTTGCGACGAGGGTTCTCACCGGTAAGGAAATGCAACGATGGAGGAGAGCTCACTGCGGGGTCGCGACATTTCTCGACGGCGCTCAGCTGAGGCTCGCGGTGGGGCAGCAGCTCGAGGGGCGCAGAACTAGAGCTGCGAAGGGGACGCTCGTTGGTTGCTACGCCTGAACGACGATCGCCAAGGGAATGTCGCGGCGTCGCTGTGCGTGGCTGAGGACGGCGGTTGGCGGAAGAAGGGGCTTGCGTGCGGTGGTGGGTCGCCTGAAGGTGCTGTTGTGAACGAGCAGAAGATCTCGAACAGCTGACGGTCTTCGACTGCTACCAACGAGGACGGAACTCGTCGGAAAAAGGCTGATGCGTGGCGACGGGACTCGCGGACTTCACAACTATAACCACGATTGATCAGACGGAGACCTGCTACTCAATGTTGGTGTTTGTCGACGTGAATTGACGGAAGACAGCTACAAATCACAGGCGATGGGAAGAAATATGTCGTTTCTACCCGCCGGTCGGGAAAGCTCGCTCCGGTTAGCGATTGAAGTCTGTGGCTGAAGAGAACCGCCGGCGATGGCTGGAACCTTCTCTGGTGGACTGCTACCAGACGTCGGCTGAACCGCACTGCTACTGGAATTCGCGATGATCGATGAAGGCTAAGATATCGCGATACAAAGATGGGTTCTTTGATCGATTTGGAGGACGAATGAAATTCTGAAATTTTGAGGGTTTTCTGGTGATTTGGGATGAAGAAGAAGAGGTGTGAACAATTCCTCTATCTGCTGAAGAACGATCCCATAAACATGGAGGAATAAGGATTTGATGTGGGCCAAAAATCTGGGCTGGTTCAAGTAGTTGGGTAAAAATTGTTTGGTTCAATTGTCATTAATTGGGTACACATAAAATGAGCATATAATACACCAAGGGAAAATAAAATAAACAACTTAACCCAACATTTTATATCAAACACATATAGCACAAAAAGACTAAGGCAACACTTCAATTTAACACTTACAAAAATAAAATGAATAAAAAGTATACTTAGGGGGCGTTTACTTCGCGGGACAGGACATGATAAAGTAATATTGTCAGAAATATCTTACGTTTACTTACAAGGATTGGGATAGGAATAACATGACATGGCGCCCATGTGGCGCGCGCTGATCAGCCAATTTGGGACAAAAAAATCCCCCACCCCCCCTCGGATAAAATAATCCCGATTTTAGAATACCATTCCTACCCTAAGATTTTGATGCGAAGAGACCAAAATGCCCCTCAATTTCCACTAATTTACATTTATCTCCCAATAAAAGGAAAAAGTCAGTCATTTTGCCCTACCTGCTGCAAGAACGTCGCCATTGTTGTTTAGGGTTGAGCTTCAGTTTTTCCGTCCTATTGCAGGTGTCCCCTTTAATTTACTTCTCTTTACTTTTTAAGAAAAATTTATGCAATCATTGTTGTTATATTCTCTTGCCATTGTTGTGAAATCGATCATTTTGCAGAAGATACAGACCGTGCATTGTTGATGTTCAATGGGAAGTCATTTATGATCCCTATAGACAAATCCCATGGCAAGAGGCGGATGAAGGATTGAATATGCGTGAATGCTTCCAGGAAAATGGCATCGTGGAGGACTCAGAGTGGGTGTTTACATTGATTCAGTATAAGTTACCATTTTTTAGAGTTGTTCGGATATGTGTGTAGCATGTATTTTGCACTTGGCTTGTTGTGACAACACCGTCTTTTTTTTTTTGTTTGACAACAATTTAAATTGTCTTTCGTGTGAAACTACTTCTGTTTTTGTACTATTATGGGTAACTTTTGTTTTACAATGTATGTTTACCGTCGCCTTGTATCGTAAGTATTAAATCTCAAATTGTTTCATGTTAATTAAACATGGTATGGAACCATGATAATTGAAGGGATATATAATCATAACAACAGTCTTAACATGCATGATAACTGAAGGGATATATTATTAATAACTGACACGATTACAAACACAGAAGAGGTACAAACTACGTGTGCACCCCAAACACACCATTGCATACAACAAACCAAAACAGTTAGCGAAACCTACCTTCATTTGCCTTATCCTACCATAGTAAGACCAAACATACGAAAACATACAAAAAACAAACATAAAACAAACGAGCACTCACAACTAACAGTCTGATACACGACCGAAATAAGAACAAACATACCAAAAGAACACATGCAATACCAAACATACCAAAACAAACATGCAAGGGAAGGATAAAGTCACGAAGCTAATTCCACGACCAATCATGTGTGTAGTCTATGGGGGTGGCGGAACATGCAGTAGACACAGAATTTTCTTCCAGTTCATGTGCACCGTGAGGGGAGATGTAGTTTGTTGGCTGATTCACGGAGCCATCGGTTGACCCAGTTTGACTATGTATAAATTGCTTTTTTTTTTTGGGCCTTCGAGCTGCTACTCATATAGAAGGCTGGACGCGGTGGTTGTTTCTTGTGTGGGATGTCCGTTCCCACAGGTTACGGGACTAACCTACTCGGTGGGCCATGCTTTGGAGTATAGTTCTCTACATCTATAACTTCTACACCTTTGTCGTGGTTATTTGTTGCATCATTTTTGTCTTCACTGTCACTATCAGACAAAACATGATACTCGAACTGTAAAGGATTTATGTACGGCGGCTCAATGTGAAACAATTGGACAATATTATCATGCTGGGGATCAGCCTCTGTCATGTACGCGAGCGCAAATTCATTTTCCTATGTTACAAAGGAGACAAAATATAGTTTGCAACTATAAAGTGGCTGAAATAAAGGAAAACATAAATCATTTAGGAACTCACATTAAACAATTGATACCAAGTGTTGTCCGAAGCATGGTACTTGTTATGCTCGACGTCGTATTGAACACCATCCATGCCTTTCAGCGTTGTAAAAACCTCATGTTGTTTGGCCAAAATTCCAACGCGGTTACCACTGTACTCTGTCGTGAAACTCTTGGAAAGCCATGCATTGAATGCTTTCGTATCACCAATTATGGACTCAGTATTATCTGCATAAGGAACAAATATACCACATAACTTATTTTCAAGTAAATATTCGATTACAAACTCATCAAACTTTTGTGGCCAATGGAGGTCGTATAGATAGTCGGCCTGTTGGACACCAAAGCTGGGAGCCATCGAAATTTTTTAACAAATATCAGTAACTTGTCTTTTGAATCTTTGTGCGTTTTGGGGCTTACTTAGGTATGAAGTGTGTGTTATAAATAGGAGTAGCATTGTTCATTGAATCTCAATAATGCATTACCTGGTATAAGGCTGATACCTACCTGTAGACCTGCACCGATGGGTCATACAATGCCTACCTTTACAAAAAAGCTAAAACCTACATGTAGCCATGCATTGATTTGTCATGTAGACTTGTACGCATCATGTTGTTTGTCAGAGCTTTGAGCTGTGTTAATTTCGTAGCTTGTGCTAGCTTTGCAGAAAAGCTGGTACATACCTGGACAAATGCATTGATTTGTCATATCATGTTATGTTATATCTGATGTTATGCACAGTAGATATCATACGTAGTGTGAGAAACTTCTGCACACACTAATATTGAAAGAAAATTCTGCACACACTAATATTGAAAGAAAATTCTGCCAAACTCGGAGCCATCAAAGATTTAGATCAAATATCAGTTTCTTGTGTTTTAATTCGTTTTGCGTTTGTGTGAAGTGTGGCGTTTTAATACGCAAATATGTTGATTGAGTATCAACAATTCATGACCATGGAAAAAGCCATAAATTATGGGTTGCGTGTAAGTGATTTGTACTCGATTCAACTTTGCAGCAAAAAGTCTGAAACCCACCTTAGGCATGCATCGATTGATCTTATCTCGTCACTGCATCGATTGGTCATATCATGTCACTTCGACTCTGTATTATTTTACCAATTTATTATACATGAATGGTGATTAATCGTATAATTTGAATTTTTGGACCAATTTAGTACACAGTAAGATTTAAAGAAAATCTAAACATAAAAAAGCAAAAGCCTAGCTATAGATCTACAATGAGTTGTCATACCACATCATATCGGTTAGTGGTCAGTTCAGTCATTTGGACCAATAATGCATGTATATAATTAAAATTGAAGGATGGGTCACATGGATAGCCACCGTCTTATATTACACGAGCGTTGTACTAGTAAGTAATTATTCATATCTCATAGGGTCAATATTAACTTGGATATAAATGAGATTTCTATAATTTAATAACTAATTAAACTATTATTTTTTTTTTGGATAGCTTATACTAAAATAAATTCATGTACTTATGAAACATTATAATTATACTTATTATTTGCTAAAACTTTTATAAAAAATATTATTTTACGGAATCACATTGTAATTCACGATTTTTTTTCAATAAAACCTGTAAAATGACACTGATTCTGAAATAAATATAAAGTTAATTATTATAAATTTGATTAAATTGATATTTTAAAATGGCACTTATATGAAATAAATATAATGTAATTTATTATAAAATAAATGCAGTGTATGGTTGTGTACTAATTAATCGCACGGGATTCGTACTAGTATCTATATTAACAAATTAATTTTTAAAGGTCTTCATTTGCTCAAATAGGGAGACGTGTTAAAGATCTTCATTTGCAGATTCATTAGTCGTCGAAACTAAACATATCATTAGTTTATATAATCAAAAACAAAAAAACTAATATCTTGTGTTTAGTTACCGGGTTTGGGATGGGAATCTACTAACCAACTTTATCATACCATATTTGCCCTAAAAAATTGGGGGAAAAAGACCAAGATACACCTCCTTTTAATTGAATTTACAAGTTTATTAGCCATAAAAGAGAAATCGACCATTTGCCCTAAGCTGCAGAATAGCTTGAAGCTTCGAACGAATCAGAGCCCTAATAAGTGAAAGCCTCCATTGTTAAGTATTTGCATTTCAATTGATATTTAATTCGATTTGTCGCACGTTTAGTGGAACAAAAGCTTGAAGTCGAGCATTTTGCCCTAGGTCCGGCATATAGGTGAGTTCCACAAAAGCCATATTTCCTTTTCCAATTTCAATTTTTCTGCAGTTCTCGTAATATTGTGGATTGTTAATTCGATTTTACAATATTTTATTTCTTTTTTTTTTTCGAAATGTTTGTTGCTATGCTCTGCTGATGTATTATGCCATGTTCTGTAGGTTGAAATGAGGTGTTTTATGAGTATTTAATTGCAGTATTCGGCATGAGAATGTGTTGACAGTTTTGAGATAATGGAGGAGATAAGTGTTTTGTTGTTGCCTTATTATCATGTGAACGTGTTATTGGCATATCAAACTCATATGTAAGGCCATTGTACTTGTGTTTCTGAATTGGTGAAAAAGAAAGATAGGGAAAATTTATGTATACAGGTGTATTGTATTTGATCTTTGTGGCCTTATTCTAGATATGTTGGTGAGCTTTAGTACTGCCTGATGTTACTATGTTGAAACTGCTTGAGCTTAATACCAGTCCTTAATGTCGTGGATTGTGTTGTTGTATTTCATAATGGACATCATATGTTTTAGCATTGATATATGTAGGAATAAATTTATTTTTTGGTGTGAATTACATGAGGGAGTATGGTATAACAAATATTTGCAATGCAGAACCACGATGGAGCGATCATCTAATGCAGATACGGGGACAGAGGGTGGCGCTACATCACGACGCCTTGTATGGACATCGGCAGAAGAGGTAGCCCTTATAAATGCTTTGAAGGAGATTGTGTCCGAAGGATGGAGAACGGACAACGACTTTAGGATTGGCTATGCATTAGTCCTCGAGAAGAAAATAAAGTCATTTCTTCTAGGATGTCAAATTCGGGCAGAACCCCACATAACTTCCAAAATACATGTTTGGAAAAGGCAGTATGGGTTTGTCTCTATGATTAAACGAAAATCGGGATGTTGTTGGAACGATATTTCCAAATCCTTCTAGTGCGAGGATCAAATATGGGATGATTGTCTAAAGGTTACCGTTAATTCATTAATCTTAGCTTCATCAGTTAACTATAATTCACATCATTTATATTGATGCACTAACTTGTTATGGTGATTAAAATCTATCCAACAGGTCGACCCTAATGCCAAAGGACTGAGGAACAAGTCATTTTCGTACTTCGATGATTGGTGTGAAATCTTTGGAAGCAGAGAATGGTAGCCTTTGGTGAGCATTCTACGATGGAATTTCTGTCAGCAAAGCAGATAATGGTTGTATGCGTAGCATGCATCACCAGTTCAAAGTGAAAAATTGCATTTTCTTTAGTCAATTTGTTTTGTTTAATGCACATTTATTTGTTTTGTATGGATTAAGATTCCAGGGATGTTAAAGTGGAAAATTTTGTTTTCTTCTAGACAATTTTGCTTTTGTTGAATGCACATTTATTTGTTTTGTATGGATTGAGATTCCATGTCTGTTGTCACATTATTTGGATTCGATGTTAATGTGTATACTTGTCCATATATGTAGATTCTCTAGGTACCAGTGTCATATCATGTAATTTCGGAATACGATCATTAACTTAAACACGGAATACAAAATATGAGTTCTTACACAAAACGATAAATAAATGGACCACAATGCAACAACAATTCAAAAAACAGCGATAAATGGTCAAGAAAACAACATCTTCATCATCCTTCATTCTATCCAACACTAAAAAAAAACCAGGAGACTGGAACAAAGAAAAGAACAAGGTAAAATATATATTTCATATATGTGAGTTTCTTCTCCAAAGAGCGAGCTTCGCATGCAACTCGATTAAGTTTCAACTGCAAGTCAACCTTGTCTGCTGCTTCAATCTCCAAGTTGTTCGTCAAATCCTTGTTCGCAGCTTCTAAAGCTTTTATCTCGGTAGTTTTTAACTCTAGCCTCTCACTTAGTAATTTCTCCATTACGTT
Source organism: Striga hermonthica (assembly GCA_902706635.1). Classification (NCBI taxonomy): domain Eukaryota; kingdom Viridiplantae; phylum Streptophyta; class Magnoliopsida; order Lamiales; family Orobanchaceae; genus Striga; species Striga hermonthica. Next base: position 23,535 of record CACSLK010026430.1, on the reverse strand, counting down.
TTTGCACATCAGTTGCTCCTGCAACCTATCCCTTTCGGCCTTAAGCTTGTTAAAACAACACTTTTGAAAGGGCGGCAAATCAGGATCAATCCAAGCGAACATGCCACAATCATCAGGCAACTGTCATATACAGAAAAACAGTCATAAAAGGCAAACTTATGAATATGAATGAACCACCTAAAAAAAATTAAAATCAACAGGGTAGAAGCATTGGCACAAAGTGATATAACAGTTGTACCTTCAATCGGTGACATTTTAAGAACCTTCGAGCTGGGTTTTAAAGAGTCATTGATGTAAACACATGACATTCTTTGCCATGTTCACATGTTCTGGCCTCTACCGGGTTATTGGAGCCTCTGTAGTATCGATTGGTTGAACTCGTGCGAGAAGTATCAGATGACATGGTGCTTCACTGACAATATAACAAATATGAACATATCCACAGAGATTTTATTTCCAGCCACATATGAACATAATTCTACCACATATTACTAATCACAAGAAAAGCGACAAGTACAAATCAGAAAAAAATATATGATGAAATAGGGCAAAGCTGGTTAAAGCATACTTTGTCCATATCCATATCATCCTTCAGATTCCCATGGTACACTTGAGATATGATGTAACACATGAATTGTGACGGCATAAGGTAATTACTAGAAAATATCCATGTAATACTTCACATCCACAACAAGAAGGATATAACTAATATGATAATAAGTACCCGAAGATAATAAATTCATGTCAAAGGTTGGAAGACAATCTCTTCAACACATTTTCAGAGAGTCCACCGGTAAATTCAACAGAAATGAATGCACACATGTTACCTCCAATTACAGACACCCATTGATATGCTTCAAAACTGCAGATGTTTCAAAAACGCAGTTTTTTTATAAACACATTTTAAGGGGAATCTCAAAACAGGGGTCGAAAACGCGAGTTTTCTTCTAAATTGGGGATTCAAAATTTTTTATTATTGGCCAAATAGGAACCTAGGGTTTCGAAGAGCAACAAGAGGGCGAAATTTGAACTATTCAGACTCAAAGATCAAAAAATAACCAGGATATACGGATAAAAGATCTCAAATTGACCACAATAAATGCATAATTCGAGAAAAGGTTAGGAAAATCAAACCAGTCATTCATCACCAATCGCAGAGAACAAACAATTCTGATGTGCAGTTCGCACAGAACACACAATTTCTTACCTTTCTTCATGATGTCCAGCCCTCCTCTTCGAGAAACTCACCTGCGTAGCACGGTCTTCACTCATAGGGTCGCGCACAGTTTTGAGGATGGAGAAGAATGAAGACGATTCAGAAGGATTGAGAAGGGATATATATTTTGATCGCAGATACCACAAGGGCAAACTTGTATTTTGACTGTGTTACAGGCCAAATAATCCATCGAAGTAAAGATGGGATTCAAGTCTGCAAATCCCGCCCCGAAAATTAAACAACAGATTGATTGCTGACATGTAAAGTTAAGTTAGATAATTTATCTTATCCCATCCTTCAAAGTAAAAGACCCCTTAGGAGAAATTTAATAAAACAAATGCACAAAGAAGAATTAAGAAGACGAGGACATCATCTTAAATCTTGATTTTTTTTTTTGTCGATTAATTAAGGCAATTAGACAATTAAATCAAATAATAATAATGATAAATAATAATAATAATAATAATAATAATAATAATAATAATAATAATAATAATAATAATAATAATAATAATACTCAAAAAATCTATAAACGAAACGGGACATTACAACAGGAGTGCATCCATTCCGTAAACATGTGAAATAGAGACAGGCCCGTATAAGCCCATAGGACCGTTGTTAGCTCGTCAACCCAGGCTCCCGACGCCTTCTCCAATCGCTTCTTCAACCCTTGGAGAATGGTTCTGTTTGTTACCTCGACTTGGCCATTCGCCTGAGGGTGCGTAACCGAGGCAAATCGCTGCTTAATCCCCATGTCGAGGCACCATGCCTGGATCCGTTTTCCTTGAAATTGAGTTCCATTGTCCGAGATTATCACTTTCGAAATTATAAATAGACATCAAATGTTATTGAACTATATTATCTTTTCTTCAGTAATTCTAGCCAAAGGTTCTGCCTCGACCTACTTGCTAAAGTAGTCGACTGCTACCACTAGGAACTTCATTTGTCCTGTTCCCATCGCCAACAGGCCCACCAAATCGATTCCCCATTGGGCGAAGGGGATTAGGGAGTTAATTGTCATCATGTATTTAGCTGGGATGTGGGTGATTTTCCCATGATGTTGGCACTTTTCACATTTCTGGACCAGTTGTTCTGCGGTTGCTCGAATTTTAGGCCAATAGTAGCCTGCTCGCATGGCCTTTCCAGCTAGAGCTCGAGATCCTATGTGTGCTCCACAACACCCTTCATGTATTTCTCTCGGAACATGGTTTCCTTCTTCATCGGAAACGCATCGCAGATGGGGCCCGACCAACGACTTCTTATATTATGTCCCATTGACTTCAAAGTATCTGCTGAGGTATCGAGCGGCTTTTTTTGCCTCTTGTTTGTCTCCTGCAGGCACTCGTTCCTGCAAGAGTTCATAAATTGACTTCCTCCAATTATCCTTCTCGTCGACTTCCATTGTCTCGCACAACACACTTCCTTCCAAGTGCATCGTAGTAATGTGGCCTCCTATCTTCCCCTCATTAGAACTTGCGATCTTCGCGAGCCAGTCGGCCCGCTTGTTCTCCTCTCGTGGGACTTGTGTTAACTCAAATTTTTCCAGGCCTTGTATGAGGCTTTGAAACTCCTCGACATATTTCAGCATTCTATCCTCCTTTTATCTCGCAATTTCCCAATACCTGTCCAACGACGAGTTGTGAGTCAGAGTGCGCTGTGATTTAAGTTGCTCCTCCACCAATTGCGAGTTGAATTCCTTTTATTAGTGCCTCATACTCTACTTTATTGTTCGAGGCCTTGAACCCCATCCTGATGGCAAAGTCGAGCTGCTCGCCCTTGGGAGACACAAGGACGATTCCCAAGCCAGATCATTTGGCCGCAGAGGATCCATCGACTTGCATGATCCATTTCTTTTCTTCTCCCTTGGTGCCTTCTTGGATAAAATCTGCCAAAGCTTGAGCATTTATGGCTCGTATGGGCTCATATCTGATGGAATATTCACTCAACTCGACTGCCCACTTCACGAGTAGACCTGAGACAGTAGGTTGACCCAGTGTTTCCCCAAGCTGGAAATTTATCCTCACTAGTATGGTATGATTCAAAAAACATGGCCTCAACTTCCTTGCCGTTATCACCAGAGTTAAAGCAGCCTTCTCAACTTCAGAGTATCTCATCTCGGCTCCTTGGAGTACTCGACTGGTATAATATATTGGCTACTGGGAACCTCTTTCTTCTCGTAGTAAAATTGAACTCAACGAAACCACTCCCACCGAGATGTACAATGCCAATTTGTCACCGAGCTCATGTTTTGTTTACAAGGGTAACTCGCTCAACAATTCTTTAAACTTCTCAAACGCCATCTGAGCTTCCTCACTCCACACGAAATTCGTCTTCTTCTTAAGTAATTTAAAGAATGGGAAACTTTTCTCCTCAGCTCAGGCAATGAACCTGCTTAGACCAGCAATCTGACTGGTCAAAACTTGCACTTCCCTAATTTTTCTTGGTGGTGCCATGTCGAGTATGGCCCTCACCTTTTCGTTGTTTACCTCAATTCCTCTCTCAGTTACAACATAGCCGAGAAATCATCATGCCTTTACTCCAAAAACGCATTTACTTAGGTTCAACTTCATCCCAAATGCTCTGAGTGTTGTGAATGTTTCTCTTAAGTCATCAGCATGCGTCGTCGAGGATCTGCTCTTCACCAGAATGCCATCTACGTACACCTCCATATTACACCCAATTTGCGATTCGAACATTCGCTCCATCTATCTCTGATAAGTCGCCCCCCATTTTTGTATCCAAAGGGCATGACGACAAAAAAGTATGTCCCTTTGCTCGTCACGAAGCTCACTTTACTTTGCTCCTCCGGGGCCAAGGGAATTTGGTGATACCCTTGGGATGCATCCATCATACTTAATAACTCGCAGCCAGCTGTGGATTCGACTAGCTGGTCGATCCTAGGTAAAGGATAATGATCTTTTGGGCATGCTAGGTTCAAGTCGCGGAAGTCAATGCACATGCACCATTTATTTATTGCCATCCTCACCATTACTATGTTGGATATCCACTCCGGGAAATGGAGTTCCATGATGTGTCCTGCTTGCAGCAATTTGTCAACCTTGACTTCTGTGGCTTTTTCGATTTCTATACCATGGTATCTGAGACGCTGCTTCACTGGCTTTCTGAGGGGGTCAACATTGAGTTTGTGCTCCATGACTTCAGGGTCGATCCCCGTCAATTCTTCTGTGGTGAAAGCAAATATATCTCTGAACTCCTTTAGTAATGTGACAAGTTGATTTCACAACTCGTCCTCTAAATCCTTTCCGACTTTTAGTGGTCTGGTCCTCCATCTCTCCGATTTGGATCTCCATTAGTTCTCCATGTGGCTCGAGGTCACTCCCTCTTGGCCTCTTTTCAGTCGTCATCATATTTTTTCCATCTCTGATTTCAGCCCGCTGGTTGGTTTTTACCACAATTTGATAACAAGTTCTCGATAGCTTTTGATTGCCCCAAGCCTCTCCAACTCCGTAACACCCCACTTTTATTTAACGAAAATTCATGGATTTCAAGAAAAATTAATTTAATTTTTTAAACTCATTTCAGACATTTGAGGTGTTACTCATTTATTTCCAAAACATTATCACATATATCAAAATACTTAGTCATAGCAATGCCATCAAAACATATTCTAACACCTTATAAAAAGGTGTCATCCTAAGTCATAACTACCCAAATCGGGTTTACATAATTTTCAAAATAAGGACATCATAGTGTCAACGGGGCATCTCCCCAATCAATGTTTCAAACATAAATATCCAAGGTTCATAATTAAACTCAAATAGCGAAAGCAATAAAATCAATGGTCTAGTCATCTAAACCGACCACCACTCGCCTCGCCTCGCCGTGCCCGTAACTTGTTTAACCTGCATCCGTTAAGAGCAGGTGGGGATGAGCACAAAAGGAAATTGTAGTGCTCACCACTATGCACATAAATAACAAGTAATCACAAGATAAAATAGGTATGGTCGCAGCATGTATATGAATCAATCAACTATCCCATCTCCTATCCAAAGTCATAAATAGTCTCATGTGCACACCTATATCAATAGACTACTGCTGATACACGTATCGAATGCCTTCTTTCAGGCCTTACAACGATGCCCAAACAGTAGGAGTATCCCCCGAAGGCCTGGCTCCGGCATTGGACTTACAACAGGGTTCATAGCGTCGACCGAGCTCTGCCCTGGTCTCATCCGCCGACCGAGCTCTGGCCTGGTCTCATACCGCCGACCGAGCACAGCCCTGGTCTTACTGGCGTAAAAAAGAGATTACCCTAACGGGGTGCGTTCTATAGCTACGGGGATAACCGTTCGACGGCCGGTACAACTCACATCCAAGGCTACATGGTTCACATGCATACATTGATCACACCATTCAACAATATAAATCATTTACGGCATAGTAATTTTATAAATAAACCCACCTGGTTACCGAAGTATAGAAATTCACACACAAAGAAAGTACGTAAGATGAGGGCTCGACTCCTCAAACACCTACATTTAAGCGAGATAATTTATCCATAATCTATCTCACTTCTTAAATTTAATATAAAACCCATACTTAATCAACATTAAGACTTAAGAGTTTTAATCGAATTTTTCGTGGACTTGGAACTCTCTCTCTCTCTCTTTGAAAAAATAGGACTCAGAGAACAAAAATGGAGTCTCGGGACTTCAAATAATTTTCACAAATTTTTCTCATTTTGAAAATATTTTTAAAATTGAAATCGGTACGAAAAACGGCTTCCGGAACTTAAAATTAAGCTAAAAAGCCAACTGGGCTGCCTGATCAAACATTGGGCCGCGCTGGAGGGAAAAATTGGGCCGAAAACGCGCAATTGGGCCTGGTTCAAAGCATGAGGCACGCGGGCCTACATGCGGGGTGAAATGGGCTGAAGTTGGAGAGAGATTTCGGACCGAGCGCGGGTTGGTGACGGGCCAAGCGGCCCGCGCGCCTTGAACAAGACTGGGCTGGGCGAATAAAGAAAATAGGTTGTGCTGGTGATGGGTTTCGAACTCAAGACCTCTGGTAGAAAATTGCACATAAAATACCACTGCACCACATGCTTTTTGCGTATTTGTAAGCAAATCTTGATCTACTGAAAGTAAAGAGAATACCTGCCGCTAAACCTATAAAATTTCTTGAAAAACAACTGAACTTAAACTGGAACAGGGATGCGATCAAGCAAACAGAGCTGGGAAAAAAATTACCAAACTTGACCATGATATATCTAACAACAAGGTGATTCGAGAGATTATAACACTATAAAAAAATAACATATTTTCAGTTCGAAATACTAATAAAAACTGGGTTCTCGGGCCGAAAAACGAAACAGCACCACCATCTCAATCGGAACATAAATGCGAACAGTAAAACGACTATGAATTAGAAAACTATAACAAAAGTTTGACTTCGTCGAGAATATCACTCAGTAGCAAAACTCGATTATACGAAAGAGAGTTTCAATCCGCGGCCAATTCACGAGACAATAAGTGAATAAACGGAATAAATACGATTCAACATATATATATATGTCAATCAACGTCGCGATACAGAAATACGAATCAAACGAACGAATTTGAAACAAGAACGACAATATAGCAATGAGGTTCGAAAAAGATTACCCGTCTTTGGGAATATCGAAACGACGCGTCGGACAATGGGGAGATCGGAATCTCGGAACTCATCTAAACTTGATGGACGGCTCTTTCTCATGAACGTCCTGCTGCTCCTCACGATGGAAGAATAGGTCGGGAATGAGACTCGGGCACTAATAGGACGACCGGCTCGACGGGGCTGTGCTTTCCGGTGACGTGCGTGAACAAGGTCAGGAACGTAGGTCCTCGACGGAGGTGACGGATGAGGGTGTTGCAAGGAATTATGCAGTAACCGTCAGCAGGCCCGCGACGGAAGGCTGCTCAGAACAACGGTGATGGCAGGGCTCTCGCCGGAGATGATGGTGGCTTGCCGGAACACGTACGCGATTACTCTTTTTTTTTGCAGCGAAGAGAACTGAGAGAGGTAGATTCCAAGGATAGAGTACAGTTCTGATCTGAGAAAATATACTGCGAGAGAGGCAATCGCGCGAAGGATTACGCCAGAAAATCGCAACAATCTGATGGGTTGAAGCTGAAGACTCGGTCTCACAAAGTAAAAGAAATATCTGATCCAACTTGCACGTGAGGTAATTGAATTCAAACATTGGCCATAGCATGCCATATTATTGGGCCATATTCTTAAACTTAAGGACCAAAGGAAATATATAGCTCAATTGGGCCTGACATCAATTTAAGGCTAGCTTGGACTAGACGGCTTAGACAATACACGCGATTACAACAAAGGATATCGATTTAATAATCGATTGGCGAAAATTAATAAAATAGACGACTCGTAATATTAATTAAGAAATTGATTCAAGTATAATAATAATAGTAATAACAACAACAATAATAATAATAATAATAATAATAATAATAATAATAATAATAATAATAATAATAATAATAATAATAATAATAATAATAATCTTGAAAAATATAAACAAACGGCACATTACAAAATAAATTAAACCTGATATTATATTTATATTTATATATTACACACAATATTCTATACAATAATAGGCAAATAAAACAATTAGGCAATTTGACAATTAATATAAGTATTAATACTAATAATAATAATAATCAATTTAGACAGTTTAATAGCAATTAGGCATTTAGGAATAACAATTATAATAATAATAACATCAAATAATCAATTAGACAATTATAAACAATAATAATAATAATAATAATAATAATAATAATAATAATAATAATAATAATAATAATAATAATAGAGATATTAAATAAAGATAGTAAATAGAAATCTCAAATAATCCTTATTCAAACGGGGTATTACAGTCTATCCACCTTACAAAGAATTCCGTCCTCGGAATTCGAAAACAAACATTTAGAAAGTACTAAAACGCAAAGGGATTACCAAAACATGAGATTTGGTACTCCCTTCGATTCTCGATCTCTCTCTCTCTCCTAATTTGTCTCGCCCTCAACTTGACTTGGTCGAGAGTTATAATAGAACTGATATAGCCTGGTCGTAGTCTCTTTTCTTACCGTGAAGCTCCTCACTTCACGTGGTAACTACATTTGCAATTGAGTATGACAACTCATAAATATAAAACCTCCAAGCAAGGCTTAACACTTAGGTCATTGCAATACGTGGAAAATTCTCAGAATCGATACATATTTACACGCTAGAGACTTGGCAGCTGTGACATGAATGGCTGGCCTTGCATGCGGCAACGCGGCACTCTACATGCGGCACACTTCACACGACACTTCCTACGACTCGGATGCATCATCGAGCGTGGCACGCCTGTGCGCGGCACCAACACGCAGTACACATGCACCACCCGCATCCAGTAGCTACGGTTCATTCCTTATTGGCTGTTACATCTCCCCATGTTGATACGTACTCGAAGATCGGAAATCCCCTAGTGTTTTGAGTCCCTAATCCAAACTTCGATATCCAAGTACTAAGACTAAAAGGTATCATGAAACAGAACTCTAACTTAACGAGAACATATAAGGTTCAACTGAAATTTAGGATTCTTAACTCCATCAGATATCGCATTCTATGCAGGGAAAATAAATGACAAATGGAATTTCCAAATTATGAAAATCGATAAACCAATAGGAGTCTCAAAGTGAAATTCAAACTTGTCTTGCAAACAAGAAGGAAATAACAAGGTTTGCTAAAAGTCAAGAGAAACGAAGTTCTAATGAAAGAAAGAACAATTAAGCATCTCGTGTTTGATACTCGGTCAGTCGCTAAACCTTGGTTCTGCTCGGCTTCAAACTAGGCCATCGTGTATACCCGTGCTCGACCTCCTTTGCCAAACCTTGGCTGGGCCTGCTGATGTTGCTGCTGAATCTGTTGCTAAGGTGGCGGCGGGGGAAGCTGCTGATAGGGTTGTTGCTGATGGAATGGCGGCTGCCTCCGGGGTTCGGGGCACTCGCTAAGGAAATGCCCGGGGCGCAGGCAGTTGAAGTAGACTTTCTGAGGGTAACGGCATTGCCCTGGATGGCGACGGCCACAGTTAGGGCATCTCGGATATTGGTCCTGGGTGGCAGGGCGCTCCTCACGCCGGTCGTTTCCTCCACGTTTCTCATGCCGATGGTCTCGGCGCAGATCGGCCTTCCTCTTGCCTGAACTAGAGCCGGGCGTAACAGCTGAGACTGGTTGAATCATCTGGGCCTGCTGGAAGGATGAGGTAGCCGCCTTCTGGGCATTCTGGCAAACCTCTAGCTCGGTGGCTCGGCGGACCATCTCAGAGTAAGGCAGAACTCCGTGGCCAGTCAGGGTATAGCAAAGGTCGGGGTGAAGACCATCACGAAAACGAAAGGCCTTCTTCTAGTCGGTATCTACGAGCATCGGGGCAAACGCGCACATACGGGTAAAGTCGCGCTCGTAGACATCCACGGGACGGGGTCCCTCTTATGCTCCCAGAAGTCCTTCATCATCTGGGCACAGTGAGCCTCTGGGTAATACCTGTCCTTGACTATAGCGACCATCTGGTCCCAAGTCAAGGCATCCCTCTCAGCACGAGGACGAAGCCTCCAATAATCGGTCCACCAAGTCCTAGCATCTCTAGTCATCATGAACGAGGCACAACGGATTTTCACCTCATCAGTGGCCGAAAGGATTTTCACCTCTCCAGCTGCTGAAGCCATTCAGCCACAGCTTCGGGGCCCTCAACTCCGGTGAACGCCAGAGGAAGCATGTTACGGAAATCGATCACAGCTTGGGTAATGGGATCTCTACCCGGAGCGTGCTGATGAGGAGGAGGAGGTGGCGGGGGAGGTGGTTGCTGTTGATTTTGCTGGTTGTTGCGGGTATTAGGAGCCATAGTTCTACATTGAAAAATAGCCGAAAGGTTTAGCAAAACAATAATAAAAGAAATCGAGAGTTCAACACTAGAGTTCATATTTAATTCATATGTGGATAACTCCTGAACCCCGATTTTATTTCAATAACCAATAATTAATCAATAAACAATAATCTCAAAATCATTCAGGTACTCATACATGAGTTGGCGCGGCACGACGAGAGCGAGTGGTCATAACACAATGTCAAGCATATATTCACATAATCAAATTTTCAAAACTTAGTCCAGTCTACAGAAACGCAGACTGGCTCTGATACCATACTGTAACACCCCACTTTTATTTAACGAAAATTCATGGCTTTCAAGAAAAATCAATTTAATTTTTTAAACTCATTTCACACATTTGAGGTGTTACTCATTTATTTCCAAAACATTATCACATATATCAAAATACTTAGTCATAGCAATGCCATCAAAACATATTCTAACACCTTATAAGAAGGTGTCATCCCAAGTCATAACTACCCAAATCGGGTTTACAAAATTTTTAAAATAAGAAAATCTTAGTGTCAACGGGGTATCTCCCCAATCAATGTTTCAAACATAAATATCCAAGGTTCATAATTAAACTCAAATAGCGGAAGCAATACAATCAATGGTCTAGTCATTTAGACCGACCACCACTCGCCTCGCCTCGCCGTGCCCACAACTTGTTTAACCTGCATCCGTTAAGAGCAGGTGGGGATGAGCACAAAAGGAAATCGTAGTGCTCACCACTATGCACATAAATAACAAGTAATCACAAGACAAAATAGGTATGGTCGCAGCATGTATACGAATCAATCAATTATCCCATCTCCTATCCAAAGTCATAAATAGTCTCATGTGCACACCTATATCAATAGACTACTGCTGATACACGTATCGAATGCCTTCTCTCAAGCCTTATAACGATGCCCAAACAGTAGGAGTATCCCCCGAAGGTCCGGATCCGCCATTGGACTTACAACGGGGTTCATAACGTCGACCGAGCTCCGCCCTGGTCTCATCCGCCGACCGAGCTCCACCCTGGTCTCATACCGCCGACCGAGCACAGCCCTGGTCTTACTGGCGTAAAAAAGAGATTACCCCAACGGGGTCCGTTCTATAGCTACGGGGATAACCGTTCGACGGCTGGTACAGCTCACATCGAAGGCTACATGGTTCATATGCATACATTGATCACACCATTCAACAATATAAATCATTTACGGCATGGTAGTTTTATTAAATAAACCCACCTGGTTACCGAAGTGGATAAATTCACACACAAAGAAAGTACGTAAGATGAGATCTTGACTCCTCAAACACCTACATTTAAGCGAGATAATTTATCCATAATCTATCTCACTTCTTAAATTTAATATAAAACCCATACTTAATCAACATTAAGACTTAGGAGTTTTAATCGAATTTTTCGTGGACTTGGAACTCTCTCTCTCTTTGAAAAAATATGACTCAGAGAACAAAAATCGAGTCTCGGGACTTAAAATAATTTTGACAAACTTTTCTCATTTTGAAAATATTTTTAAAATTTCCTGAACTTAAAATTAGGCTAAAAAGCCAACTGGGCCGCCTGATCAAACATTGGGCCGCGCTGGAGGGAAAAATTGGGCCGAAAATGCGCAACTGGGCCTGGTTCAAGCATGAGGCACGCGGACCTACATGCGGGGTGAAACGGGCTAAAGCTGGAGAGAGATTTCAGGCCGAGCGCGGGCTGGTGACGTGCCAAGCGGCTTGCGCGGCTTGAACAAGACTGGGTTGGGCGAAAAAAGAAAATAGGTTGTGCTAGTGATGGGTTTCGAACTCAAGACCTCTGGTAGAATATTGCACATAAAATACCACTTCACCACATGCTTGTTGCGTATTTGTAAGCAAATCTTGATCTACTGAAAGTAAATAGAATACCTGCGGCTAAACCTATAAAATTTCCTGAAAAACAACTGAACTTAAACTGGAACAGGGATGCGATCAAGCAAACAGAGCTGGGAAAAAATTACCAAACTTGACCACGATATATCTAAAGGCAAGAGGATTCGAGAGATTATAACACTATGAAAAAAAATAACATATTTTCAGTTCAAAATACTAATAAAAACCGGGTTCTCGGGCCGAAACACGAAACAACACCACCATCTCAATCGGAATATAAATGCGAACAGTAAAACGACTATGAATCAGAAAACTATAACGAAAGTTTGAATTCGAACGAGAATATCACTCAGTAGCAAAACTCAATTATACGAAAGGGAGTTCCAATCCACGGCCAATTCACGAGACAATAAGTGAATAAACAGAACAAATACGATTCAACATATATATGTCAATCAACGTCCCGATACGGAAATACGAATCAAACGAACGAATTCTAAACAAGAACGACAATATAGCAATGAGGTTCGAAAAAGATTACCCGTATTTGGGTATATTGAAACGACGAGTCGGACAACGGGGCAACCGGAATCTCGGAACGCCTCGAAACTTGATGGACGACTATTGCTCACGAACGTCTTGCTGCTCGTCATGATGGAAGAACAGGTCGGGAATGAGACTCGGGCACGAATAGGACGGCCGGCTCGACGGGGCTGTGCTTTCTGGTGACGTGTGTGAACAAGGTCAGGAACGTAGGTCCTCGACGGAGGTGACGGATGAGGGTGTTGCAAGGAATTCGAATCAGATGCAGTAATCGTGAGCAGGCCCGCGACGAAAGGCTGCTCACAACAACGGTGATGGCAGGGCTCTCGCCGGAGATGATGGTGGCTTGCCGAAACACGTACGCGATTACTCTTTTTTTTTTGTAGCGAAGAGAACTAAGAGAGGTAGATTCCAAGGATATAGTACAGTTCTGATATGAGAAGATATACTGCGAAAGAGGCAATCGCGCGAAGGATTATGCCGGAAAATTGCAACAATCTAATGGGTTGAAGCTGAAGACTCGGTCTCGCAGAGTAAAAGAAATATCTGATCCAACTTGCACGTGAGGTAATTGAATTCAAACATTGGGCCATAGCATGCCATATTACTGGGCCATATTCTTAAACTTTAGGACCAAGGGAAATATATAGCTCAATTGGGCCTGATATCAATTTAAGGCTAGCTTGGACTAGACGGCTTGGATAATACATGCGATTACAACGAAGGATATCGATTTAATAAATGATTGACGACAAATAATAAAATAGACGACTCGTAATATTAATTAAGAAATTGATTCAAGTATAATAATAATAATAATAATAATAATAATAATAATAATAATAATCTGGAAAAATCAAATAAACAAACGGCGCATTACAAAATAAATTAAACCGGATATTATATTTACATTTATATATTACACACAATATTCTATACAATAATAGGCGAATAAAACAATTAGGCAATTTGACAATTAATATAAGTATTAATACTAATAATAATAATAATAATCAATTTAGACGTTTAATAGCAATTAGGCATTTAGCAATAACAATTATAATAATAATAATAATAACATCAAATAATCAATTAGACAATTATAAATAATAATAATAATAGTAATAATAATAATAATAATAATAATAATAATAACAATAATAATAATAATAATAACAATAATAATAATAATAATAATAATAATAATAATAAAGATAGTAAATAAAGATAGTAAATAGCAATCTCAAATAATTCTTATTCAAACGGGGTATTACAAACTCGATCTCCAATAGGGAACTTTAGCTTCATATGGTAAGTCGATACCACAACATGAAATGCATTAAGTGCTGGCCTCCCCAGAATCACGTTTTAAGCTGATTCGACATCGACTACTATGAACCTCACCATTTTCACCTTCCTTAAGTTGCCCTCCCCTAAGACGACAACGAACATAGTCTCTTCTAGGCGCGCGACCTCCAAACCATTGAATCCAAAGAGAGATGTGTGCAGGGGTGTGAACTGTATATCAAGCTCCATCCTCTTGAGGCAGTCATAAAACATCACGTTCACTTCCCTGTCTCGACAAAAACTCTTTGTACTTCATAGCAACACCTGGGCAGTTATCATCAGGGCGTCATTCTGAGGCCTCTCGACCTCCCCCACATCTGCTGGCCAAAATTCATCACAGGACCATTCTTCTCTACCTGTTGTATCTCGTTCGTCGCGTGTCGACCTCGAGCATACGCCTTCCTGGATCGATTCGAGTCTCCGTCGATCGGCCCACCAAATATCGTGTGAATCACTCCCCTCTTCTAGGGAAGCTATTCTTTCTCAGGTGTTCTCGCCCTCTTGCGAGGGCTCCTGCTTCTTTCTCTTCACTGACTGGTCCTTTCTCGATCCTTATAGATAAACTCCTTCAGATGCCCCACTTTGATTAGCCTTTCAATCTCGTCTTTGAGGTGCCTACAATCGTTGGTGTTGTGCCCATTATCTTTGTGAAATCAACAATACAGGTTTTTCTTAGGCTTCGTTGGTCCATCCTTCTTCGTCTTGGGCCATCTGACGACATTGTCATGGATCTTCTTTTCCATTACTTCTATTATTTTGTTTGTAGTGAGGATAAAGGGGTGTATTGAGTCGGCCTCCATCCCCTAGATCGTCCCTCCCTCTCTGCTTTAGGGGACCCTCACCTTTCTCCTGACGGGTTCACCTTTTATCCTTCTTCTTGTCTCGGGTTTCGGTTTTTTGCTTTCGCCGCTTGCAGGAAGTCAGCTTCTGCTTCCTCGACATTCATGTATTTGGCACACCTCCCCAATACTTCATCGAATGTCCTACCAGGTCTCTTCGCCAAAGAGTTCCTGCATAAACCTGGTAGCAGTCCCCTGGTCAATCCTCTTGACTTGATTTCCTCCTGGGCTGAGGGCGTCGACACAAGCTCGTGTATACCTCGCCACATAGTCCTGCAGCGACTCACCCTTTTTCTGTTGCATACCTATCAAGGTATGGTAAGATTTTTCCTGCGCTTTCACGCTTGCAAACTGGTTCGAGAAACTCGAGCTAAACCCATCAAAATTCCCGACGGCTCCTGGATGCAGTTAGTGGAACCAGTCTTGCGCAGGTCCTCGTAGAGTCGTCAAGAATGCTTGACATTGAACAGGATCATTGTAACAATGTAGCACCGCTATATCCTCAAAACTCTGCATATGTCGAGAAGGATCAATCGACCCGTTATACCAGATATTTAGCTCTCTAAACCCTTATGGAAAATCGCATTTAAAATGTGTTGTGAGAATGGGTGTCCTCTCGAACTCCCAGTTTTCCTCCCCTCCACTCGAGCCTGCAAATCTCGCATTTGAGCCATCAGTTGTTCTAAAGTGTCATTCCTCGCCTGTGGATTAACAATTCTAACAAAGGACTCTTCCTCGTCTGCCCTCTTGCTCTGCCTTTCATGAGACTGTGCCTGGTGCTCGCACTCAAGGGGTGGTTGTTCGACCCTAGGTTGCTCGACCCTAGGCTACTAGACCCTAGGTTGTTCATTTGTGTCTGTTTGAGTTGGGCTGCCACTGCTTCCGCAATCATCTTTTGCATTTCGCTTCTCGTCATAGTTAGTGGCTGCTCCTCGACTTGGGGAGATGACCTCTTCCCCTGCTCCACCACTCCAGGTTGTCTCTGCAAGCTCAAAGATGTCTCAGTCGATTCCTATCCGTCGACTCCCGTGCTTGCACCCTTCACATTGCTAGGCCCTCCTTGCGTGAGCACTGGAATTTTCACCCCACGTGGGGTAATAGGTGTTTCATCCTCTGTACGCGCTCTTGACGGCGCGTGCCCAGTGAACGGTAGAAAGCAAAAAATTGGCAGCGTTGGTTTGGAGTTGGGGATCGGTGGGGGCCGCTTATCCGTCCTTGTTCCTCGAAAATCCTCATTAAGATTTCTCTGCAATACTTCTTTCTCTGCCATCTCCGAACATATCAAAACCAGGAACAAAGCTCTTGCTTCCTTTAAGAGCTCCCCGCAGACGACGCCAATTTGATGGGTCATTTTCGAGATCTGAAGTGAACCGGTGGTAATGGGCTCCGATCTGCTTGAACCATCTCCAAATCGCCTTGAATCACTGCAAATACCTGCAGGAACTCAACACCGGTGGCGTTTCTGTTGAAGAGCCTCCGACGCTCATGTCAGTATGGGAATGATGAAGTGAGCTCTGCTCAGTAGGAGTAGTAGCTGGAAAAATGGATAGATAGAATGGAAGTTAGCGTTTATGGTTACCTCATTTCCTTCATATAGAGATAAAACACTTGCTTGAGGTACCGAAAATGCCCTGAATGACTTACGTGAAATACCTGAAATGCCCTGGTCGATTCACCATCCGTCTGCTTCTTAGTCAGCATCCAGATTCCCTCTTATCCCATATGGATTCTCTCATTCTGAGGTTTTCCTGTGTTGAAGTGTATAGGAGTCGTCGGAGCTCTTGGTCCTCGAGGCAGGATAAGTCGACCTCGAGTATCATCGAGTCTACTTAGGTCACACATGAGCATCTGGAGACTATGTTGCGCTCGGCCGTCTTCTTGAGGGAAGTCGACTTAAGGGAATCGCCTGGAATTCATTATTGAGCTGAAGGTCGTCCTCAAGAGGCTCATAGGAGGAGTCGACCTTGGGGGAAGTTGACTCCTGGATGTCGTCTAGTGTAGGTCAGCTCGTGTGTTTATTATTCAGTCGGGTAGTGAACACTTTGAACCACTGTGCTATAACATGGCCATATCAAAATCGTATCCACTTTTTGATACAAAATCGGTTCATTTTTTACATTTAGAATCAAACCTTATCCAATTATTTAGAAAAAATATTCAAATCAAATCGTGTGCCACTTTTTAAAATTTGAATACACCGATATTTTTGGATTCTTATGTTTTTCCTAACTATGTTTTACTGAGATTTTGGTAAGTTCATATCAAATTTTTTTTTTGTTATAGTCATATCATTTTTTTTAGGAAAAAAACAGTTGCGTAAATTTTAACAAAATATTTCGATCTTTGATAAGAATTAATTTCAATCCAATTTGTTTGGTAAAAATAATTGCTGCATGTTATGAAATTTTGGTTGCATTTTTCGGAAAAATTGATGATTCTTTTCACTTTGTTTTACCAAACGTTCGGATCAATTTGTTGGGTAAAAATCGGTGTATTGATAGGACTACTTGGTTTCATTTTTAGGAAAAACTAATGATTCTTTTCAATTTTAATTTTGAATTAGAATAAAAAAATGGTGTGAAAAAACTCTAAATATCTATACTTTCTTTCTACTAGAATTTTCTTTAATAAATAAGATCTTTTTATTTTTTTTAAATGTAATTTGTTAATTAATAACTAAGAATACATAATTTTAGATAAAATTCAAACACGTAGTATTTTAGGTTCCAAACAAAGAAACTAATAATGTTGTACATAAGAAAGTGTTCAATAATATATAAATTTAACTTTCATGATATTTTTGTTGGGTTCTATTAGGAACGTCAACGACATGCAGATTATTGGACTTATCGAAAAAATTCTAACGCAGCGAAATCTATAGTTAGGACATGGACATTACGTTTTAAAATTTTTAGCCGACTCAGAGACGTTTCTGAATACCGTTGATGAAGTTCCTCTGAACACCACAATTTGATGGGCTGACGGATTTGGCCTTTCCTCGATTCTAATCGAGTTGTTGAACAAAGCATGAAATCAGGGTCGGGTCGTCTCTGTGTCGGGTCGCAGCGGTTGGGCTCGGCCGTGTCCTTGCATTGGTCATGGATGGCGGTCGCAGGCAGGTGCAGATGGCTCACGTGAACAGAGAGACGGGCGCGAGTTGTTGGCCGGTGCGCGTCGGGTGCTGGCGTGACGCGTTGCTGGAAGGTTCTCGCAAACGGGCACTGGCAACACGTTGGGTCGTCGGGCGCGTACATCCGAGGCGGACTACGCGTGTAAGGCCCCGTTCGGTTTATAGGATTTCTAGGATTATTCTATTTATCGAATTTTATTTATGAGATTATATTTATTGAATTGGTCGCGAGGTTCTTAAATTATGGGTTTAAGTACTCAAAACATTTGTTGCTCAGCAATTTTGATTTAATCGCGTAGTTCAGATTTAACCCGTTCGATTATTTGATTTATTCTCAGATATTATGGATTTTTCTGTATTATATGAATTATCGTATGTTATTTTCTTTTCTGTATTTGGTATAATTCCGGTTTTAAATCTGAATCCTTTAATCAAAATATAGATTAAGTGGATGTCCTCGTCTATTTAATTTTTAATATCTAATTCTCCTAATAAAAAAATCAAGACTTAAGATGATGCCCTTGTTCTCTTAATTCTTATGTTCCAACCAAGAGAAGCAATTTACGGCCAAGAGCAGGCAGTCCCGACGACCTTCAATTTGTGGCGAATGGCAAAGTGGGGCGAGCAAACCACGACAACAGAAGAAGCTTGGTTACCGGTGGCTGACATGAGCCGACGATTTAGCGCCAAATCGAAGGCCACTTGATTTCCCATGAGTCCACCAGCGACGGCAAGTGC
>CACSLK010026422.1:2039-20130 GCA_902706635.1 Striga hermonthica | reverse complement strand
ATAACTCCTTCGGATGCAAGAATACCTTTTAAGTTTCAACGAAGGCAGTTCCCTGTCGTGGTCTCTTATGCAATGACTATTAACAAGAGCCAGAGCCAATCCTTATCGCACGTTGGTTTATTCTTGAAAAAAACCAGTTTTCAGTCATGGCCAGCTATATGTTGCTGAAGGGTTTGAAAATTCTAATATGTGGTGAACATGAGATGCCCCCGAATCAAACAAATAATGTTGTGTACAGAGAAGTTTTTAATAATATATGATTTTTTTTATTTTAATTATGTTTTGCATAATTACATGTTAAGTTTAATTAATTACATTTAAATAGGTATTACAATATGTTTTAAATTATGCGCCCGCCGTGCATCGCACGGGTACTGCACTAGTTATATATTATTACTAGTACAACACCCGTGTATTACACGGGTGCTGATACACGGGTGCTTGCTAATTATTTTTTTAAAATCTAAAATTAATGAGAAAAAGTAGTTGAAAATTTAGATACCTTTTACAAAAATATATATTATAATATATTTAGTATGACACTTTTTATTTGTGCGACTTACCTGTGTTATATTATAATAATTTTTTAATTTACAACATATAACTACATTAAAAACATAATTTAGTATGACACTTTTATGAGTCATGTTCATGTCTAGTAGTCACCCCATTGTTTAACTAGGTCAAGGAATCCACGAGTCACTTAGTCGATATAATTTCGACTAAGTATATGTGCCTTGTGTGTTGTTTCATATTGGATAGTCAGTTGATAGGCTATTATAATTGTTGTAGGTTCATCGAGCTGAACTTTTGCCATTGTTCCTTCAACCCTGTGTTTAGCTATATCTCGGTATCCAGGTGGGTTATTCAAAATTTGTCTATGCCTTGAATGATAATTGCTTTATTTATGTGGGTATGATCAATGTATGCATGTGAGCATGTAACCTTCGATGTGAGCTGTACCGGCCGTCGAACGGTTATCCCCGTAGCTATAGAACGTACCCCACAAGGGTAATCTCCATGTTTGTCCTTTGCTAAGGACCACGTCATCTGTAAGACCTTGGCAATGTGCCCTGGCCGGTGATGGATATCCTGTCTCAGCATTAGGTGCGTGCTGTGACGGTTGAGCCTCCTGCTGTTTGGGCACCCCATTTATGTTCGCCGAAAGGCATACGAGCAACAGTCTATTGTTATAGGTGTGCACATGAGAATTACTTTGGTTAGGAGATGGGATATTTATTGACTATGTTCATACAGCGACCATGCCATTTAATTTCTCGTACTATATTATTGTTCATGTGCATAGTAGTGAGCACTACAGTTCACTGTGCTCACTCCCACCTGCTCTTCATGGATGCAGGTTAAGCAGGTGTTGGCTGACGAGACAGAGACGAGTGTTGTTGGTCTTTGACTGACTTCATTTAGTTTATTCCGCATGCTAGTAGACTTGGGTTTATTTATGCTTATTTATGACTTGGAAACTTTGGTATTTATGATTTATGACTTTAGAATTTTGAGAACTTTGGATTGGGAGATGTTCCCTTATGAACAATTTGGATGAACTTGGGATTTATGAAAACATTTGATTTATGATTTACGTTATTTATGTGATTTAGTTCGAGTAGCGCCACTGATTTATGAAAAGAAATCTGAAAAATTTAAGTTGACTTTTGACTTTCGTCAAAATAAAAGTGGGGCGTTACAGTTATGTTTTTTAATTTTTAAGAATGAATGTTTCGTTACTTTGTGTTGTCCGATTAACAACTATTATAAGTATTTATTTGAGTTTTTCAATAAAAACACAAATGTTTAATATAAACTCGGTTAATACACTAATACCTAATTCATAAAAAAAAATTACAACTAAATTATAATTTTCTTGGATATCATATAATAAACAATTTTTTTTTATTATACACTTTATATCAAAAGATTATACATTAATTTTAATGAAAGGACTCCTACATTTTATTGAATATTGAATTTTGGAAGAAACAATTCAAAAAATTGTGTATTCTAAAAAAAATAGTACATTCTAATAATATTTCGTATTTTTTTTTAGGAATTTGGATACTTTTCAAGACCCATATTAGATTTTAACCGATTTATTTTTTAATGGGATGGCATTTGGGAGATTGGTATGGTGCAATTCTGTTTTTTATATAATAAGCCTAAATTATAAAACTTATTGAGATATTTTAGGATGGGATTTAGTAGATTGTTAGTTCCAAAATCATGGGATACTATTCAATATTCCTATTGCATTTCAACCTACTTATATTTAAATGGTAATTGTGAAATTTGTTTGGTGTAATTCGGTAAGAGATTTTAACAGAATATTTGAATTATTCATGAGATTTTAAGTGATTAGTATTAGATATACTAAAGTTAGTTATAGATAACAATTGTTTAGATTCACACGTTTTCTATATAATAGGTATTATGTTATTTATAGATAACTATTCTTATCTCTAATTTTATTCACACGTTTAAAGTGATTTTAACAGAATATTTGAATTATTTATTACCTTCATAAGAGATTTTAATATATTAGTTATAGATATACTAAAGTTAGTTATAGATAACTATTGATTAGATTCACACGTTTTCTATATAATAGGTATTATGTTATTTATAGATAACTATAACTATTTTTATCTCTATATTTTATTCACACGTTTAAATTGATTCGCAGGTTTAAGAGATTTTTACAACTTCTGATTTTATACATACTTCTTTATTTATATACTTTATTTACTTTCTTTATTTTTATTATGGAGTATAGAATATGGATAAGTTCATATCTTTCATTAAGATTATGATTATGATTATGATTTATACATACTTAACCACTATATAAACCCCCCCTTCAGTCTCAATATTTTGATATCACGAATTGGACGAGATAAAACCCACAAACTATTATCTCTATTTACCGTTTCCCCAACTATCCAAAATGCCTCCTGTTTTTGGTGTTATTAAAGATCTCAAAAGAACTCATAGACCATTCATTAAGCTACGACTCATTAGGTCATTCCAACGTGATGAGAATCGTGGTTATAAAAATCCGCTGGAGTTTATCTTCCATGATTCTGAGGTAATATGTAAATACATTAATTCATATTTATTTTTTTAACGTTTTGTCAACTAACTCATTCGTACTAATTATTTGTCTTATGTTATTTGTTAGGGAGGTCGTATCAACGGTTTGGTGCGACCCATGCATGTGGCTAATTTCATAAACGAAGTGGAAGAAGGTGTCGTTTATGTTCCAAAGAATTACCAAGTGGAATCTAACACTGGCATTTATAAAACGACAATATGCACTTGGAGGCTTGTGATCAACAAGGACACCAAGTTTATCAAGTGGCCTCATCCATTCCCTACTTTTCGTTTTATCTTTAGAGATTTCGCAACTCTAATGGACATTGACAATGTTGATGAATCAATGTTGTTTGGTAAGTAATTGCTAATCGATAAATTTTTTAGTTCGAATTTCATAAGTTTTTTTTTTTGCGTATTTGGTTTTTTTTTTTACGAAATATTAATTATTTATTTGTATTGTTTACTAGACGTTTTTGTTTTAAATCGTATTTTGTAGATGTTATTGGCGTGGTTGTCGAAATACAACCAATTCAAATGAAAACTGTGAGGGGAATTCCTACTCAAATGATTGTTTTCTCCCTTATGAACTTGGAGTAAGTACATAAAAAATGGAAAAAGATTTGTATCAATTATTTTTTTCGTATGTTTTTATGATTGTTGTTTGAATTTATAAATTGTGAATTCGGTTTATCACATTTCCTAACTACACAATTATTGTTTTGATTTTTTCGATTTTTTAGAGGGCAAAAGAAGAATTGTACCCTTTGGGGACAATATGTTGATCAATTGATTGCTATTGAGCATCACTATATGAATGAACAACAAGCTTTTGTTTTAATCATGCAAATGTGTCGTGCTAAGGTGTTCGATGGTAATATTTTAACTACTTCCTCATATTCTAATTTTCTTATGATATTTTTAAAACTCGAACTAATTAATGTTTGTTTAGGGGAAGTGCGAATCACCACATCAAAGGGTGTTACTCTCATAATCTGTGTTGATGTACCCGAAATTCGTGAATTTCGCAGGAGGTATATGAATTCAAACGTTTTTTATTCATATGTATTAAATTAATACTATATTATTTGATTGTATATAAATATATATATTATCCTACAATTAGGTTGGCTGCGGGTAAATTGAGGAATACTCAATTGGTGTCCAATAGTTCGATTATTGTGAAGACAGAATTTCAACAACTCGAGGATGGCGACATCGTCGTTAGTACTGTTGATTCGCTACATGATTGTGTGGAGGTAAATTTTAATATTAATAATTTTTCAAATTAATTAATTATTGATGTTAAAATTTGTAAAACTAATTCGTTGGAATATTAATTCAAATGTAGGCTAAGGACATTTGGGTGTGTGCTACGATTAACTCAATCATAGATGAATGGTGGTACTTGGCATGTATTCGTTGTAGTAGTTCAATGGAGACAGATGGCGGCAATCATAGATGTCGAAAATGCTCTCACAATCGTGGCATATTTCGGTTTGTTGTTTAGAGTATATTAAATTTAAATTATTAATTATATGATTACTTAATGACACGATTCTTCTAAAATATTAGATATAAAATTCAATTTGGAGTGCACGATGCTTCTGCACATGCAACTTTAGTTTGTTGGGATAAACATTTTCAAAGGATTATTGGCAAACCTTGTGATATATTGAAGAGGGAATATTTCGAAAATATAACTCGATTTCTTCTATTTTTTTGTTTTTTATTAATATATTCGTTTATTTAGTTTTACTTAATATACCATATGAAATCCTTTTGGATCTTCTTGTAGCACCATGCTGTCTTTGATCTTCCCGATGATCTTGAAGATTTGGTTAGCAAGGTATATCTCTTCAAGATTCGCATTAAGGCTAATGATCGTTTCAACTTTGTTTCCTCATTCAACGTGCTTAGGGTGGTAGTTGATGAACATTTGGTCTCGAGGTATACACAATGGGTTGAAGATGAAGATGTAAGTCTAACTACAATAATTCGAACTTATTATTTTTTATTGATAATACAACTACTAATATGCGATTTTTTTTTTTTTTCAATAGATGTCGGATTTCTTGACTCTCTTGCAAAGAGAAGAAGATGTTTCGAATCAAAGTGATCCTGCTTTGGAAGATGAGGCCTTTACCCCATTGAAGGAGAATAAAAAAGCGTCAAAAGTTGACGACAAGTCGATGGCAAAGAGGAACTTGTCCGATCAATTTGCTGTTGAATCGGTCACAAGCAATAAAGGAAAAGCCAAGGTTGATGATGATGGAAACTTGCTTCCGACCAATGGAGAAGAGGATATTTAGTTGATTGATTTTATATGAATAAGACATTTAGTTCAATTCGTTTGGGTTGCTTTGAAGGTTTTTATTTGTTATTTGGATATTATTATTTAGTTTGATAGGCTTCCTGCTTTGTGATTATTTCATGTTTTTCTCATGATTTTCTCTAGGGAATATATAGTTCTCGAGATTTCATGAAAGATAATAAAGTTTCTTATTTGCTCTTAACATGTGATTCGTTATTTTCATTGCTCTTAACATGAAAGATTAATTAACATAAAAGTGACATATCTATTAACTTCCAAATAAATGATTTGATTCGATTAATTAACCATATTTTATATAAAAAAATTTTAATGACATATATATAATAAAAGTAAAAAACTTTATACTTAAAAATTGTTTAACTCAATTGTTGCAATAAAAATAAACGATCATTTAGTTTTATTTTAGATAGAAAAATTTAAAATCATATATAGAATAATATAATTCACTTGAGATCTTTATATATACAGATATATTTAACATGTAATACATGACCTTGATAAATATTATCTCAAACATGGTAAACCAAATTAATAGACGTTATTTACAACCCTATATTTCTACAAATTAGTTGAAACGTGTTTATCTATATATATATATATACCATTTATTTATCGTTGGAGAACCATTGCAAAATAAAAAATATAGAGAGATTTTCTTCCATACTAAAAAGATGGCACTAACATTTGAATTGATTTTATGTTATTTAGACTATTGTTCTTAATTTCGTAATTATTAGATAGAAAGTGACAATTATACGCATGTAATTACTATTATTATTTGTAAAAAGAATACATAGTCTAGCTTATAAATATACTTGTGATGATGACATCTTTTTGATAGTCTTCATTAGTCAAAAACAGAAACACGTTTTGATTAGTACTACTAAACAATCTTATCTCGAAACGCATTCCTATTTTATAGAGATAATATAAAATATCTATAGAATAATAGTCTTACAAACAGGATAGCGTAAAATAAAGTATAAGAATCCTACTTAACTTAAACTACTTATACCTTTTCTATTCACACGTGCACTATATTATATCAATTAGGAAACAAATAAATTCTTTATTTATCTTTCCTAACAAATAGGATCCTAACCTATATGAACTTCCTCTCCATTGAACCACACTTTCATAAGATATCAAAATTTTGCGCTAATAATTTATAACCCTTTTTTCCGACCCGCGTATTTTTTCCTTCAATCTTTTTTACGCCATTATCAGCATATCAAAGTTTATTTTGATTCGTATCTATATTGCACCATAACTTCAAATCGTCTCTGCGGAGGCAAGCATCTATAGTTCTTATATAACATTATGTTATATTTTTCATTCACATCTATAGTAATATAGCAAGCATCATGAATTAAAATAGAGTAGGCGAACCAAAGAATCATGGTGACAATGTTGTCAGAGGCAGGCAATCACAAGGCATAGATAGACCAACAAATAAATCAAAAGAACAAGGTATGTAATACATATGCGTAATTTTCTTTTTTTTTTCTTTTTTTTTTTTTTACCTTTGATGTATTTGTTTACCTGATATGTTGTTCAACCTACGACACACATTCATCGGTTTGTTCCTTCGAATCCTCATACTCGCAATTTAAAAATTTAAAAATAAAATCAGAAGTGATGTATAATACTATGTATAAGATAATTTTTTATGTATGTAGAATATAGTTTCTTTATTTCAGCATGTGATTTGTACTAACATATGTTGTAAATAAACTTCAGGGTAACTGTACCTTTTATTTGTTCATACTTTGAAATCTGTTGTAGTCAAATTACCATGCCATAGACACATGAGTAGGTGGTTGGACTTGAGCTTCAAACTCCATGTCATGCTCATGCAACAAAAACTACAGCATATTAGATTGATTATTAATGGGATTCGTACATATTTCATGTATTGCATATTAATTTTCTGTGAACAGATTTGAACAGTTAGTATACTGCAGGTTTGTGTTGTAAATCATAATGCTTAATATTTGATATACTCAAATTGGACTGGAACTCTAAATTCATATAGTAGATTGGTAGAACGTGGACAATGCACCAAGAGAAAGAACAATGCGGGAATATGTCAAGAAATCAGGAAGCAGAGTCATAATACACACATACGAACAGGGACGGTTGAATCAAATTCACAAGGTAATATTCAAAATTAATTATATCATATTCAATAAAAACTACAATGTAATTCTATTGAAATTAGTATGCACATCATTGGTAATGTTTTAAGATGTCTTCACACAGCATATTACATTGTACAACCTATTTACAGTTCTTATGCTATTCATGTATACATGATGACACATTAAAGCTGTTATAGTATCTATTATTTAAAGGTTGAATTTATGAAATGATTATAACATGATTTTTTTTATGACAATGATACACAAAACATGTCGCACTAACATCACATTTGAATAGCTTCATATAGGGAAGAAAGAATAGTTTACTACACTATCTGAGAGTTCATGTTTTTTCGATACTCTAACAGAAATTTCAAAACAATTATAGGTGCATGTCCAGAACAAAAATGCTAAAAAAGTTAAATTATTAGAAAATAAAAAAAATATATCATACCTTCTATTATTTGTTTATGCCATACCATTTCAATCACCGATCTATACTCTCCCTTGAAGAAATCAGTCGTCAAAGTTTTAAAAATATTACTTTTAAAACAGAGACGACAGAAATCTGAAGTTCATTTGCTAATTGCTATACACTACTCAGATCAGAAAACACATAATAATTTTGATTACGCAATCTGATAAACAGTTAGGTCGGGACGCGATCGATAAAAAAAAACTATACTTTCTTATAGAATCTTCATTATTTTGTGTATAGATCTGATGAAATATGATCAATCAATATTGAAATGGAGTAAAAACAGTCTTAAATATTAAGATTTGTGAATAAAAAAAATATTAAATCAGAACACGAGACAATAACACACGAAAGATCTATGAAAAAATTCATATATGTAACTTTGAATCTAAGATCCACACGAAAAAACCATGATTCATTGATTCGATATTCGCATGGACCATGAAATAGATGAAAAAAAGAGAAGAAAAATAGGGTTTTTTTTTACGAAAATCATTAAAAAAAAAAGTAACAACATCACCCCTTGTGATTGAGATATGCACATGAAAAAACACACGATTCAGATGAAAGAAATCAACTCAATTTTTTGTTGCTATAAGATTTTTATCGAGAAGGAAAAATATGATGGAAGGCAGATTGTTTGCGGTGAAAATGAGAAACCCTACTTTCTCGGGTTTTCTCGACTTTTATAGTTGAATTCGTCGATTTACAGCCGTCTGATCGTGTTGACTATTTTAAGCCGTTGGATCAATCAAACAATCATGATTCGGATCTCATTTATTTTAGTATGGGCCGATTTACATTTGGTCTTATTTAACATAATGAGGACTAACTTCAATTGCCTTATGGATCAAATCCATTAAGTAACGAATATATTATATTAAAATTTTACAAAACAAATAATTACTTTGGGCTTATAATACTATGTCCATATGTTTATTGGTTTATCAAAATTAATTGAAGCCCACGTTAATTTGAATATATATTAGCATACTATCACCAATAGTAATAAAGATTAGCTTACTAATTTTAAGCCCACATTTTGTTACAATTAAACTTTTTTTTGTATTTAATTTTATAATTTATTAACATAACATAATAATTACAACATTACAATCGATTGTGGTAAAAAAAAATTAATCGACCTATTTAGATACTAATTCTGAGTTTTTACCCATTTTTACAGGTTCTATGATAACACCGACTGTCAAACGATCTTCTTTTATTGCTCAACAAAACAACGATCCATCGAAAAAATCTTCCTACCAGTATCAGAGTGTCTTACATGGTTCTCAGAACTTACCATTATCAGATGTGACTAATGGTATTATGTTATTCAATTCAAACTTTAATTTCATAATATACCTTAATTAGTCTTCATATGTATGCATCTAAAAAATATTAATATTTATTTTTTAATTTAGTTCTTGGAATGAGTCGTTCTACCACACCCGTGGTTCAGACTAATACAATACTAGCAAAAGTAATATGTACTTCATTTTAATATTTTGTATACTTCATTAGTGCAGTTTTAGTTTTTTTAATGTTATAAAATATATATTTTTAATTTATCGTTAATTAAATACTGATATAGACAGGTTGTATGACATCACCGCCGATCCATGTATCATCTTTGATTCCTCAACAAAGCTCACTTAATTTGGGTTACATGTCCTATAAGTATCAAAGTGTGTTGAGTAGTCCTCATATCACGCCATTATCTGCTGTCACACGTGGTATGTTACAGTGAACTTATTTATATGTAATTAATTATTTTTTTATAGTTGTATTAATTTTTTATTTCTTTTAATTTTTTTTGTATGTAGAGTTAGACATTGGTTGTTCTTCTGCACAAAGGCATCAAATAACACATAATGTTAAAAACAGTAAGACATTCCTCATTGTGAATAAATTATATAATTGTTCAACATGTTTTTTATTAAATGTACTAATTTATATTATTTTTCTTTCAGGTCGTGTCATGCAACTTGATGACAATTTGTCAAAAAATATTACCCAAAACATTGTTATAGACCTTACAAGTGATAATGATGATGATGATGGTTCGGGAGTTTTGCATAATATGCCCCCGAATCAATCAACCACAAGTAAGATTTATATCTTTCATTAATGTCATATTATTTTATTACTTATGTTTTACTTGGTGTAATTAGTTAAATAAAATAATAAAAATGTACAGTTCATCTTCCACGTAATTATGTACCTGCTATTAATAAAAAGAGGTCTTTGCCGATTGAGTTGTATGATGCTGTCGATCTAACCAAAGATGATGTTGTCTCCATTCCCGTTCCCAAAAGAAAACGTGGTAGACCGAAGAAGATTGTTGTATCCACATCGACACAATCCGGTATTTTTTATGCTAATAAAACATTAATTTTTTTTTTCAGCTCATTTGTACTAATTTAATATGTTTTTTACATAATTAGTTCTTTTTTACTGACTTCAATGATGTAGTCGAAACTTTCAGTACTTTTAAACTCAGTTTTTTGATCCGGCGTTAGTCGGTTAAAATATTATAACCGTTTTCATTATCAGTTTAAAATTTAACGGTTTTCAGAAAAGTCAAGTTTTTCACGGTAGCACTCCGAATCAGTTTTCGCAATATAAGTATTTTATTTATTTATTCAGAAAATATGCGAAAAACGCGTACTCTGATGGTATTAAAAGTCGGGGTGTTACAATTGGTATCATCATACCGTTGATGATGTTGTCCCCCTTTCCGTTCCCAAAAGAAAACCTGGTAGACCGAAAAAGATTATTGGATCCACATCTACCCAATCCGGTATGTTGTATATTAATAAAACATTATATTTGTTTTTTTATCAACTCATTTGTTGCTATTTAATATATTTTTGTTGTAATTATATCTTTGTCTACTGACTTCAATTATATAGTCGATCACACTGTAGATGGTGTTGTCCCCCTTCATGTTCCCCAAGTAAAACGTGGTAGACCGAAGAAGATTATTGGATCCACATCGACCCAATCCGGTATGTTTTATGTTAATAAAACATTAAATTTGTTTTTTTTTTTCATTTCATTTATTGCAACCTAATAAATTTTTCTAAATTTTAAATGTTTTAGAATACTGGGACATGGGTGATGCTAACTGCCAATGTATTTATTGCGGAGTACTGTTTTGGTATGTGGAGCGCAAGTCTTCTACAAAGGCAACAGATCCTCCTGAATATAAGGGTTGTTGTATGAACGGGGCGATACAACTGCCTGTTCTCCATAGTCCACCTGCATATTTAAATGAGCTTTTACACGGAGATAGCCGCAATAGCAAACACTTTAAAGAGAATATAAGATCTTATAACAGTATGTTTGGCTTCACTTCTTTGGGCGGGAAGATTGATGCATGCATCAACAATGGTACAGGTCCTCCGGTATTCACTCTACACGGCCAAAACTATCATCTGATGGGTAGTCTACTTCCATCCGAAGGTGCAACTCCAAAATTTGCGCAACTTTATATCTACGATACGGATAATGAATTATCCAATAGAATGAATGCAGTCAGGTTAGTAATTTGCGTAACATATTATGAGGTTATTTATGATTTTATAATTTTTAGTGTATAATAATAAATTTTTCATAACATATTTGTGGATCTGATTATGATTTTTAATTTCTATTTCTTATAGGAACTCTGACGGTATTTTTGATTTGCATCAAGAAATTGTTGCTCGCTTGACAACAATGTTAGACGAGCACAATGAACTGGTTAAGTCGTTTCGTATGGCTAAGGAAAGAATTCAACAGCACGGCCAAAAAATGATCTCAAGATTCGTCTAATTGGAAGGAGATATAGTGATGGGAGATGTTATAACTTGCCTACAAGTTCTGAAGTTGTTGCATTGGTCGTTGGAGACTTTGATCAAGCAATGGGTGAAAGAGATATATTGGTTGAAACCAAAAGTGGACGCCTACAGAGGATACAATGAACTTAATGCTTCCTACTTGGCTTTACAATATCCCCTATTGTTGCCATATGGAGAGGATGGGTATAGAGAAGACATACCATTTTCTGATCTAAGAGAAATAAAAAAGGATGGTCGAACAACTGCGAGTATCAGAGAATATTTTGCTTATCGGATCCACGATAGAAATCACGAACCATCTACTATTCTTTCGGCCAGGAGATTGTTTCAACAATTTATCGTTGATGCATATACCATGGTTGAATCATCAAGATTGAGATATATCCGTTTCAATCAATCTCGCCTACGGTGAGACATGTACAATGGGTTGGCGGATGCTGTTCTTCGTGGTGATATCGATCCAGGATCTAGAGGAAAGAGAATAATTCTACCTTCTTCTTTCACTGGAGGGGCTCGAAATATGATTCAGAATTATCAGGATGCAATGGCGATATGTAGATGGGCAGGTTATCCAGATCTATTTATAACATTCACATGCAACCCAAAGTGGCCCGAGATCCTTCGTTTTTTAGGCCCAAGGAACTTACGTCCTGAGGATCGTCCCGATATCGTTTGCAGAGTTTTTAGATCAAAATTAAAGCAGCTGATAAAGGATTTTCGTCACAATCAAATATTTGGTAAAGTGATAGCAGGTATTATACGTTAATTTCCATAATTTGATTTAATTTGAATTTGTTTACAGTAATCTTCATAATTGTCTGACATTCGTTTTTATTATTATTTTTTTTTTCAGTTGTATACACTGTTGAATTTCAAAAACGCGGATTGCCTCATGCACATATACTGCTTTTTTTAGCAAAAGAAAACAAATTTCCAGATCCTTCTGACATAGATAGAATCATATCTGCTGAGATACCTGATGAGTTTTCAGATCCGTCTTATTACGAAGCTGTAAAGGAACACATGATCCATGGCCCATGCGGATTGGCCAGCAATCTCCGTGCATGGTTGACGGGAAATGCAGTAAATGTTTTCCAAAACCATTTCTTGAATTCACGTCTGTTGATGATGAAGGCTATCCGCGTTACAGACGTCGGGACAATGGAAGACATATAGAGAAAAATGGTGTAGTTGTCCATAACGGTTTTGTCGTGCCCCACAATCGAAAATTGTTGATGAAGTATGGTGCTCACATAAATGTTGAGTGGTGCAATCAGTCCCGGTCCATCAAGTACCTCTTCAAATATGTCAATAAGGGCAATGATCGTGTCACCACATCGTTTTATCAGTCGACTGGAGATGGAGAGCCTGAAAAGCCTGTTGACGAGATTAACATGTTCTACGACTGTAGATATGTTTCTTCATGTGAGGCGGCTTGGAGGTTGTTGGGTTATGAACTTCAGTATAAAAAACCTCCCGTACAACGTTTGAGTTTCCACTTGAAAGGCGAACAATATGTTATTTTTGAGGATGAAGATCGAATTGATGAGGTTATTAAAAAACCCACTGTAAATGAGAGTCAACTTTTGGCATGGATGGAAGCGAACAAGATATATCCTGAGGCGAGGGAGCTTACTTATGTTGAGGCACCATCGAAATTTGTTTGGAACACAACTTTGAGAGAGTGGACTCCTCGAATCAGAGAAGGTGCTATAGCCCGTCTGCGCTATGTTCCTCTAAACGCTGGCGATAATTTCTATTTGAGGTGTTTGGTTAATGTAATACGCGGAGCAACTTGCCATGAAGATTATATGAAGGTCGACAACGTTCAATATTCGTCGTATCGTGATGCTTGCCATGCACTAGGTTTGTTGGGTGACGATCGTGAGTACGTTGATAGCATATCCGAGGCAAGTCATTGGGCATCTGTTGATTCTCTACGACGTATGTTTGCGACGTTGTTGGTATCCGGTTCGTTAGGTAGGCCCAAGCACGTATGGGAAACGTGTGTGGATTTTCTCTCTGATGACATCATCTATAGGCAACGTCTTCTCTTCAATAATGAAAGTATGTGACTTATTCTGTATTTACGTTTTATTGTTTTTTTATTAATTTTCATATCCTGTTTAAGTACTATATTCCATTTTTTTAAAATGCTGACTTTGAATCCTTTTCGTTCTTAGGTTTGCAACTAAGTGATGCAGATAAAAAGAATTTAGCTCTCGCTGAAATCGAACATTTGTTGAGACGTCGCGGCACGAGTCTTCGGGAATATCCAACAATGCCTTTTCCTAATATGACCAGTTTTACTACAAATACAAATCGTCTGATTTTGGATGAGCTAAGTTATGACTGCAAGGCCTTATCAGTCGAGCACAGTACTCTTCTTAGAGATATGACTGACAAACAGAAAGGAGTTTATTCAAAAATTATGGCAGCGGTAGACTCAGGTCAGGGCGGTGTTTTCTTTGTCTACGGTTATGGCGGTACCAGTAAGACATACTTGTGGAGGACTTTAGCTGCAGGATTACGATCAAAGGGTGAGATCGTGCTTTGTGTTGCATCGAGTGGAATAGCTTCTCTTCTGTTGCCTGGTGGAAGAACTGCGCACTCTCGCTTTGGCATACCTATTAATCTTCACGAAAATTCGTCTTGTGATATCAACCAGGCTAGCCCTCTGGCAGAGCTAATTATACGGTCCTCCCTCATCATATGGGACGAATCTCCAATGATGCATAAGCATGGCTTCGAAGCTGTTCAAACGTCATTTCACGCAGTCATGGGAACGGTCAACCCGATCAACCATTACAAACCTTTTGGCGGCAAGACTGTCGTTTTTGGTGGAGATTCTCGACAAATTCTCCCGGTGATTCCAAAGGGGAATCGTCAACAGATTGTTAATGCTTCGTTAAATGCTTCAACCATTTGGCAAGATTGTACAGTGCTTAGGCTAACGAAA
The DNA here is from genome assembly GCA_902706635.1 of Striga hermonthica. Classification (NCBI taxonomy): domain Eukaryota; kingdom Viridiplantae; phylum Streptophyta; class Magnoliopsida; order Lamiales; family Orobanchaceae; genus Striga; species Striga hermonthica. The sequence continues at coordinate 5,270 of CACSLK010026422.1, read as the reverse complement.
AATATGCGTCTTCAGAGCCTTGATGATTCAGATGAACGTGAGGAGCTTTCTAAATTTGCTGATTGGATTGCTAGCATCGGAGATGGTACTATTGGAGGTTATAATGATGGTTGTGCCTTCATTGAAATACCTGATGATCTGTTAATAGCACCATCCGATGATCCCATTGCTGCAATTTTTGAGAGCACGTATCCAATGTTCAAGAATGCAACCGATGATCCAAGTTATTTGAAGGACAGAGCCATACTTGCACCTACATTGGAGATTGTTGAGTCTATCAACCAATACATGTCGTCGTTGAATCTGACAGAAGGTTGTGTATATTTGAGCTCCGACAGTACGTGTAAATCCGATTTGAATTCTGACTTCTTGTCAAAAATCCACACTCCCGAGTTCTTAAATTCTCTCAAATGTTCTGGTACACCAAATCATGAGTTGCATTTGAAGGTGGGAACTCCGGTTATGCTGTTGCGGAACATGGATCATTCTGTGGGCTTGTGCAACGGGACACGTTTGGTTGTAACCAGACTCTCCAGTCATGTCCTAGAATGTAGGATACTAACGGGCGACCATGCAGGTGAAAAAGTGTTGGTACCTCGGATGACGATAACTCCTTCGGATGCAAGAATACCTTTTAAGTTTCAACGAAGGCAGTTCCCTGTCGTGGTCTCTTATGCAATGACTATTAACAAGAGCCATGGCCAATCCTTATCGCACGTTGGTTTATTCTTGAAAAAAACCAGTTTTCAGTCATGGCCAGCTATATGTTGCTGAAGGGTTTGAAAATTCTAATATGTGGTGAACATGAGATGCCCCCGAATCAAACAAATAATGTTGTGTACAGAGAAGTTTTTAATAATATATGATTTTTTTTTATTTTAATTATGTTTTGCATAATTACATGTTAAGTTTAATTAATTACATTTAAATAGGTATTACAATATGTTTTAAATTATGCGCCCGCCGTGCATCGCACGGGTACTGCACTAGTTATATATTATTACTAGTACAACACCCGTGTATTACACGGGTGCTGATACACGGGTGCTTGCTAATTATTTTTTTAAAATCTAAAATTAATGAGAAAAAGTAGTTGAAAATTTAGATACCTTTTACAAAAATATATATTATAATATATTTAGTATGACACTTTTTATTTGTGCGACTTACCTGTGTTATATTATAATAATTTTTTAATTTACAACATATAACTACATTAAAAATAAATATATCAATTGATAAATAATTTTATTTTTCTAATGAATTTTAATAAATATTTTTATTTTTTATTACTATAAAGATAAATATAATTTATTTATTTCATATATACAATATGGATGTCAAATCGAAGATCATCAAAAGATGATTAATTTGATATAAAATATATGTAAAACCGATAAGAAATAGAAAAATTATCAACTTTTAAAATACATTTACAATTCAATAGCTAATTGAAGGAAACAAATTAAAGTTAGAGATATATTAGTCACTTAGTGCAATAATTAAAGGTTATATTAGTACAAGTGATATTAAAATACATAAATTAGATAAATAATATTTATGGAATGTCCGAACCTGGATTATTAATTATTAATATATCAATATTATTTGTCCAAACCTAATTACGAAGTATGATTCTTCGCCAAGTAGGATTCCGAAGCACCAGAAGCAGCCACGTAGGCTCAGCGCATTCTGGAATTATATATAGGGAGGATATGTATACATTTTTTTTTTCCTAAAGTATAATTCCGTTAATAGTCATACAACTAATATGACGACGGAATTGTTTTGTTCATGAGACCGACTCATTATAATTGATAATTATCTCAATTATTCTGAGAGACAAAATATCATGTTTCAGAAAGTTGATCATTCAACACCCACACCAAAACAGAATCACGGTGTGAAAATAAATCTCAATTACATCATATTTTTTGTCGATGACAAACAAAACACATCCACTAATCAAATTGTCCACATTCCGTAATTATTAGCAAATGAAATGCAGATCCTTAATGAACAAAAACCATATTCCAGATTTCGAACTTCAAACAAGGACCTCTATTTGGGTCGCCCACGAACAGAAACATCCGTTCATTCAGTCTTTCCGATCCCATGAGACATGTTATAGATTCCTCTTCCCTGGATAACATTAGTTAATTTAAGATCAATTGAGGTTTGAGAAGCTTAGATATTCAAAAAGAGGAAAAAATGGATAATATAGGAGAAAATGAACTCACAATGAGATACAAAGAGGAACCAGCCAAAGCCAAAGGAATGGCCACTGAGGTTACTTTGTCCATTGGTCCTTTCAGATAAGTATGCTTATGGATGTTCTGGAAAAACTTTTGCTTCTCAAGAAGCTTCTCTCTTGGCCTGAAAGGTGTTTCGGTCATCCTGCAAGATTTCAAAGTGAAAATGAATGCAAAGTTCCTTGAGGTTCACTTGAACCAATAACTGTGGAGTAGCATTAAAAAAGAAAGAGAAAGAAAGCTGTGATGCATAATAATAACTTGTAAGGCTCCATTGATTTTAAAAGACAGAGCTGTAAGCTGTCATACCTTCCTGGTATCGTGAAATACAAACTAGAAACAACAAATTCTCAACATACATAACATGTGCAAATAGCTTTGCATATAACATAACAAAAGCATCTGATGCAATTCCATAAGACGCAGCTTTTTGTGGTGGTTGGACATAAATCATCATCAGTATGAACCACAATCAGATTGAAACATTATATTAAAACCATATCTGCAACAAGAAACTTGTACACAGACACCATAAAAATCCATAAACAAGATTTATTAGACGAGTTCTCAAGCAAAAAATAAGGTATATAACACACGAGTCAGGTTCCCAAACACCCTCTATATTTTTCCTTTCCTATTTCTTTTTTTCTTGATGAAAAACATGTGGCACATAACCTGCAAGCTGATCCAGAATCTTACACCATACAATAAAACGATTCAACACCAGTACACAAAGGAAACTAGGAATACAACACCTCTTCCTAATTTTTTACGGTTTTACCTTACCCGGCGAGACCCTAATCCTAATAGTATTAGGTAGGTCTCCCACAATATCTAATATATCTAATTTTGTTTGGGCATAAAGCAAAAATTTGGGATTCCTAACAGCCCAGGCACAATGCTCAACCACCGAGATACTATCCCAAAAGTGAGCAATCACAACCCATTTTGTCCTTTTTTTTTGTTTTTTGTTTTTTTT
>CACSLK010026357.1:12033-26174 GCA_902706635.1 Striga hermonthica | reverse complement strand
AATTTTTAAATTCCGCTGCATTATTTGTTTCGTACGGGTATATCGAACCCAACAGTAACTTGGTAAGAATCCAAGTGTTGTTAGTTTCCAAAGGCTGCAGTTCCTTATGCATTGCATCAATCCATCTATTGTCACCAATGGCCTGCTCATAATAAGTTGGCTCTGAGGCTGTCTTATCTATTTCAGAAAAAAATAGATTTGTTTCTTCATCACTTTGTAAACTCATTTCATAGTCAGATAACCAAGCAGGTGGATGCCTGACCCTACAACTTCTTCTTACTGCAACATTTTCTTCAGCAGGTGGGTCATGCCTTTCATTGTTCAACACATGTGGTTCAGGCTCACATGTAGTGAAATCATCAACAACTGGCTCCAGTGGTTCGTGTTCTGGGGACAAAGATTCTTTATCTATGAAAGGAAACCTTTCTTCATAGAATATAACATCTCTGGAAACAAACACTTCCTTAGTTTCCAAACTATACAATCTGTACCCCTTTGTCCCTGAGATGTATCCCAAAAACACACAAGGCATGGCCCTCTCATCAAATTTCTTCCTGTTGGGACCAAGCCTACTTGCATAACACAAGCAACCAAACACCTTAAACATTCCATATGCTGGTTCACTGCCATGCAAGAGCTCATAAGGAGATTTCCACTTCAGCTTCTCACTTGGTAATGTGTTGATGATTTGTACTGCTGCTAACAAACTATAAGGCCAAAGATTTCTTTGCAGTTTGCACTGGAAAGCCAATGATCTTGCCACCTCAAGAATGGACCTGTGTTTTCTCTTCACAACATCATTTTGTTGTGGAGTATAAGGACAGGTCCTTTGGTGTATTATTCCATTATCCTTCAACAACATTTCCATTTCTTTATTAACAAACTCTCCCCCATTATCTGTTCTTATCTGCTTAACTTTAACTCCAAACTGAACTTCCACCATTCTCATAAAATCCCTAACATTAATGACTGTTTCTGCCTTGTATCTCATCAGGTAAATCCAGGTGGCTCTGGTATAATCATCAACTATGGTGAGCATGTAGGAGGTATTTGTCATGGACTCTTCATGATGTGGCCCCCATACATCCATATGGATAAGTTCCAATTTTTCTTTACTTTGTATGTGACTAAGAGGAAAGGGAAGCCTGCACTGTTTTGACTTGTGGCATACATCACAAATGTCCAGGTCTAATTTGCAGCTGTCATTGTTTATGAAACTCAAGTGCCTCAAGCAATTTATTGAGCTGTGTCCCATTCTTTTATGCCATAGAGCCAATTCTTTCTGATTGATCAAACTCCCATTAACAGCACTAACATAGGTACTATGCCCCTCTATTATATACAGCCCCCCAATTGCTTTTCCCACAGCCATGACTGAATCTCCATCTCCCTTCAACAATCTGCACTCACCTTTTGTAAAAATGAACTGTAGTTTATCCTTTTCCACAAATTGTCCAACAGACAGCAGGTTATATTTGAACTCAGGAATCACCAAAACATCTTTGAGTGTGATTTCATCATTAAACCTCACCTCACCAATCTGAGTTACTTTCACTTTTGAACCATCTGGAAGGTTCACAACAATAGGCACTGTAGTCACTGATTTCTTGCAAACCAGGTTAATATCAGAACATATATGCTTACTTGCTCCTGTATCAATTATCCATGAGCCCCTACTGAGTTTGCTGATTAGAGAAAAGGCATAGTCTTCCTTATCTTCTGTATAGTCAACAAAGTGTGAGAAAGAATGAGTTTCTGTGGTCTGTTGGCTAGACATGTATTTGGCAACTTCCTTTTGCATCAAGGAGCTTATGTCACCTAGTGAATCACTGTGCTGTGACTTGGTTTCTGAGTCAGCCTTTGAGGAGCCTTCTGTTGTCAAATGAAAATTAACAACAACATAATCGATAAAGATTTGAAATAAACTCAGGATAAATCAATAGAAGTTCGTATGTTTGATAAGAGAAGATGGAATTTTTATGAATATTATTGTTGTGTCCCTCTCTGGAGAACTGTTTTCTCCTTTTATATTTATGTACAATATTTATCTGTATAGTAATCATTACATTTGAAAGGTCAAAGGCGGCTTCTTGTTACTTCTCTTGATAGCACGCCACTTGGACAAACGTAATGATGACTTGTGCTGAGTTGTCGCTGCCTTACGGTGTTGAAGTGGCACATCATAGATATCGGTTCATCCATTTATAATTGATACGTTGTATCCGACACGTAGTGACCGACATGTGATAACCGACATGAGATATCGGTCAGGTAACGGAGATGTCGGTTCTTGCTGAATCTCTTGTCATGCAATCGCCTTGAAGTTTGTGGAGACATCATGTACTGGTACGAATTTTAATTATCCTTACACTGTCCTTAATCGTCCAATCGACGTTGCTTAACTTGGTTCATTGAAAATGATATCAACAAGGTGGCCCCCAGCATTAATGGTCGTCTGGACAGAATACGGGCAATGATGCTGAAGCTTTATCAGGAAGCAACTAAATTCTTGGATTAACGTGACATGTCGGTTTCATCATCATTCCTCCGATGTCTCTACACTTGATGGAAATGACACTTAAGAGTTGAAGCGATGCACTTCATTGAGATTAATTGCACCGTTCATTAATAAGGGTTACGGTCACTTATAATAGGCCACGTAGCCGTTATTAAAAGGCACGATTTTCAAGAGTCGCGTCGGCTCACAAATCCAGAACGTGTAATCCACGCGCCCCTATTTCTGCCGGTTTCCAACGGTTTTTATTTAATCTAGGGTTTAGTATAAATAGGAATTCTTCTTTTAAGATCTACTTTACTTTCATCTTCTTCTTGCAATCGTCTTTCTTGTTTTCCTTGTGAATTAACCGCCTCTCAACTGTATTCAAAGCATCTCAGATCTACGAACTACTTCATGTGGTAAGAACTCCTTTTCTTTGTATTTTGCTTATTTACTCCGATTTTCCTTTATTTTTCTCGACATCATGAGCGTATCATGGGCGTCTTCTGGTGACGACGAATTGGACGTGATGATGATTAACATGATTCACTCTGGGGAGTTGGAGTTGTTGTCTGAGTATAACCGATGGGACCCGGTGTTTGTCGAACGATTGAAAATTCGACTAAACGATAGTGAGGGGGACAAAGTTGTAGAGAAAAACGCCATCGATGACTCAAGATTTTGGAGGCGACCTATTAGGAGATGGCCAGATCCTGAACTTACATCCCATGGTGAACCAAGTATCCTTACTGATGTCGACATCGTTATGTTGCAAAGTGAAATCCGAGTCCCTACATCGGTATATCTGTTTGCTCCATACCCAGGTGAAAGGATCACATGTCCTCGACCCAATTGCGTCGGTGTGTTCGCTGAGAGTCTGAGATCAGGCTTGCAATTCCCGTTGCCGCGCATAATCACTAAATATTTACGGGACTAGGAGTTTCCGATATGCCAAATCGCTCCAAATTCATGGAAGCGAATTATTGGATTGCTGGTACTCTTCGCCGAGAAGAAGTGGGATCTACCATCGGCGAAGGACATGAGAAGCATGTTCACATTTCGAAAGAGTCCAGATAGACAAGTGTCGGACCCACTTCTCACTTTTTCCGTTGTCGGTAAACTCCAACCAAGGGTCAAGGTCGGCGAATTAATAATGGAGGTCCCTGACACATTGCATGGCTTCCAAGAGGAGTGGTTGTGGGTCGGTGGAGATTGCCAGTGCCCCGACTTTGCTAATGATCTTCTTGCCGACGGGACAAGCATCCCAATGGCTATTAAATCTGGTTATTGTAAGTCGTTTACCGTTTTCTTCATTTCGGTTATTAATATCTTGTTTTTTGTTGTCGCTAACAGGTGGACTTTTGTGACCTTGTAGCAAAACCAACCGGGAAGAGAGAGCCCAAGTTCGAAGGTCTATTGTACGATCGAGTGGGCAAGTTGTTTGAAGTGTCTCATAACAAATTACGATATCAGCGTCTTGTAAAGGATTCCTGCTTAGAGTTGGCTGGTTTATCTCCCGGTATACTTGACTCTTCGTTTCTACCAGGTAATTTTCTTCGCTTATCTCGTAGCATTGTTCGTGTTAACGAAATCGGTCTAACTTTGAATTCGCTGTAACAGTCTATTATCCATTGCTGGGATATTTTGGTTTCGGAGATCCCGCAGAAGCAGAAGAACATCGGAGACGTAATCCAAATCTCGACTTAAAGAACAAAGTTGGGAAAAACAAAAATCTTCGATCGACAGAGATGGCTGGGTGTATGAACCTTCTGAAATCATGGAAGAAGAACCCGAACCGTTCCCAAAGCGTTATCGGTGAACCATCATCCACAAGAGTGGAACCAACACCGGCTGTACCGACACCGGCGGTAGTCAATGAGGCGTTGGTTACCGAGGTCCCACCACTTGAAGTTGCTCCAATCCAACAAGTGATGACATCGGTAGAGGAGCCCAGCGTGGAGACCGACATCACGCGGGAGGTATCGGAAGAGCCGCTTCTTAACGTGGTGCAGCGGCGTAAGAGGTCTAGCGTATCTCACGTGGCTGAAAGGATGAAGAAGAAGCCGAACACTGGCGCCGGAAAAGATAAAGAGGAGGAAGAACCGGAGATTATCTTGAAGGAATCCTTTCTTAAAGTCAATGAGAAGAAGGCGGCTGAGCTGACGTTACCGGAAGGGGTGTTTGACCCTTGGTTTTCGATGTACCAAACAGTCGCCGAGCCCAAAGTTACGATTAACCACCGGGTTCCTACCGAAGCGGTGAAGGCGGCGAAGGTCCCCTTAATGTAGTGGGACCCGAAAACTCACGCCGGGATCGCGTCTCTGCCCGTCGACCAAAAGTTCAGCTATGCCCGAGGCTACTTGGGACGGGCACTTGTCAGTTTCATAGCGGCCGAAGAGAGTTATCGGGGCAGAGCGCAGGAACTTGACGGGAAACAGCATGAACTAAGCTTGAAGGAAGGTGCCATAGCATCTCTGGAAGACGAGAAATCTCGCTATGAGGCGACCTTGTCGGAGAAAGATGCTCTGTTGCAAGCGGCACAGACTGAGGTGAATGCTCTTAAAACCGAGAAAGAAAATTTATTGTTGGCCCATGATCTCACATCGGTTCAGCTGGCTAAAGTTGCCGAGGTAGCCAAGGAGAAAGATGAACAGCTCACGAAATTGAAGGCTGAACTCCAAGCAGTTCGCAAAGACCGGTCTGTAAAGGACGCTGAACTGATACGATGTCGGGAGGCCCATGAGACTGCTATGAGTAAACTCCGCGAAGAAATGGCAGCCGCCGCTGAGCTCAAATTCCAGGAGGGAATCGAAGTCGGCAAGAAATCGGTGGCCGGATCCGATAACGCATCAAATGCTGACGCAGTAACGGAATGGGAGTTGGAATTGAACGCCGCTTTGACCTTGCGCTGGGTGATCGATAGAGTGGAAAGCGGCGTATACACTATAGATGAGCTGCGTATCTTCCTCCTTCATAAAATGGAGAAGTATGGTTTTAATCCTGAGATGAAAAATGCTCATATTCCGGCCGACCAGGATGAAAGAGACTTCGCCGACCGACTTCTAAAACAGAAAGAAAGTCGGATGTTGGAATTGGACATGATACCATTGTCGGAAGAGCGTAAGGCAAAGATTCGCCGGTCATTTGTCGACATGGTCCTCGAAGTGGAAAAGGTCAAGAAGCCTGAAATGGCTAATATATGTGTGGAGACGATTGCCGAGGCCTTTGTTACAGAGACATTTGAAGGCTTGTCTAACGAGGAGCTCTTGGGCGCAATTATCAGCTTTGCCTCACGCAAGGTGGCGGAGGATGATGCCAAAGCTAAAGGATGGGTGACTGACCCAGTTCCTTCTGACGACGACCGTGTTTTGCACGAAGATGGTGACGTCGTCGTAATTAAAGAAAGTGATGTCGTCCGAGCACTGGAAGAGAAGGAAGAGGACGTAATTCAGCGCTTAAGCCAGAGATTAATAGATCATATGGACGCCGTTGATAAGGGCAAGGCGGGAGCCGAAATTCCTCAGTCTGGAGGGGCGTCGTCATCGGGGACCAAAGAAACTTAATGTTTTTTATTTATTTTGTCGCGTATTTGTTTTTCTCGGAATGTACTAACAATATTTGGTTTTGGAATGAAATATTAATGTTTGATGGTTGTAATATTCTTTATGAATGCTTCAATGTGACTTATCATTGTGACAGGCCAAAATATGTTGGAAAAGGTGAATAAGTGTTTGTTAGATTAAAATTTCCGACATAACATTAGTGTAATAATTTATACGAACTACTGACGTCGGTGTAATTTTACAGTATTTCCGACACCAATAACTTTATCAGAACAAGTTACAACAAACTTGCTTTTATTGGAAGCATTTATTGTGAAAGTCCTTGAATGTTTCAAAGAACTTAAAAATTTTATTGTCAGCTCATCAAATCGACGTCGGGATTTGACATTAAAGAGCATAAGCCTCCCCAAACCATCTTCAGGGCTTGGAAGTGTCCGGCTTTGTCGCGTTTGGCTAGGTCATACCATCTTCAGGGTATGAAACATGTTTAGCCTTAGCAACGAGGACCGATTTATTGTGGTCCGAGTGATCGAACAAATTATAGAGGTTCGTCACACAAACTTTATTGATAGCAAAATACGGTTCTGGTACAGGAGTAAGGCAAAAACGTTTTACATGTCGAGAACAGAACTTTGATCTTCAAGCTCACCGATAATACTTCTTCAGATGGGTGGTATGCCAAGGATATTGAAGAGGGATACCGTCTAAAGTTTCGAGTCGGTAGGTGCCATTAGAAATCGGACGATTTACTTTAAAAGGTCCTTCCCACTTCGGTTGTAATGGGCCGACATTGGCCCCGGTGACTCTTTTCAGCACAAAGTCTCCTTTGACAAATGAACGTGGCTTAAGCCTTGAGTCGATATACTTTTCACTACGTCGTTTATAAGCGGCATTTCGAATTTCAGCATCAGCCCGTAGCTCATCGACCAAATCGAGATTGACTCTCAAGTTTGCCTAATTGGTTCCTTCAGAGAAGTGAGTGATCCGATATATTGGAGAGGCCAGTTCAACCGGTATTACAGCTTCAGTCCCGTATGCCAATGAAAACGGAGTTTCTCCAGTCGAATTTCTCATCGTCGTCCGGTAAGACCAGAGGACATAAGGCAACTCGTCAGGCCATGACCCCTTTGCCGTTTCAAGTCGAGTTTTCAGACCATTCTTGATAATCTTATATACGGCTTCTATTTGTCCATTTGCTTGCGGGTGATAAGGTGACGAGAAGAAGTGCTTGATGCCGTAATCTTCACAAAAGCTTTCAAATCGCTTTCCCTCAAATTGGCCACCGTTGTCGGTTATGATGGAGTTCGGTACTCCAAACCGACAAACGATTGACTTCCATACAAAATCAATCATTTTCTGTTCCGTGATGGTTACAAGAGGTTCGGCTTCAACCCACTTGGTGAAATAATCAGCGGCTAAAATAGCAAACCGAACTCCCTCTTTTGCTGTTGGAAGTAGGCCGATCAAATCAATTCCCCATTTTGCAAACGGCCACGGGCTATAGATTGACTTGAGGAGTTCAGGATGTTGATTAACGTTAGGGGCAAATATTTGGCATTTGTGACATCGCCGCACCCAATCTGCGGCGTCTTTCCTAATGGTAGGCCAGTAGTAGCCTTGTCGGAGAATTTTGTGAGATAAAGTTTGAGCTCCCTGGTGGGTACCGCAGACTCCTTCGTGTATTTCTTGAAGAACTCGTTGGGCGTCAGTCTCTGACAAACACTTAAGCAATGGAGTAGAGTATCCACACTTATATAACGTTCCCTGATCAATGGTGAAATGAGCAGCATGAACACGAAGAGCGCGAGCTTCTTTCGGGTCTTCAGGTCAGGCCCCGGTTTGAAGATAGTCAACGATCGGATCCATCCATGTCGGATTTGAAGTTGGTGGGTCGGCGTCAACCATAACGACGTCGGTAGAGACTGTTGATGAGGTTGCCTGTTGAGTAATTTGCACGAACTCAAATTTATTCAAGTCGGTTGATGAGGCTAATCGTGAAAGAGCATCTGCCTGGATATTGGATGACCGAGGTATATGTTCCAACGTCATTTTAAACTGCTTCAACTTTCTCTTCACGAGATCAAAGTAAAGTAACAACCGTGGTTCTTTAACTTCATAAGTACCATTGATATGGCTGACTAATAACTGAGAATCGGAAAATATTCGGAGAGACGAAACATTCATTGATTCAGCAAAGCGTAGGCCTGATAAGAGGGCCTCGTACTCGACTTCGTTGTTAGTGGCCGGGAAGGTGAATGCCACAGAGTAGCAAAAACTTGTTGATCTGGACTGACTAAGACAATCCCTCCTCCAGCTCGTATAGCGGTGGACGACCCATCAACGTAAAGAGTCCATGTTGGATCTTCAACAGATGTCTTGACAGTTGGAGTAAATTCAGCAATGAAGTCAGACAGTACCTGAGCTCTGATAGCGGTTCGTGGTCGATACTGAATATCAAACTGTCCCTATTCTATCGCCCATTTAATCATTCTTCCCGACGTGTCAGGTCGGTGAAGAACTTGTTGGAGAGGGTATGTCGTAAACACAATAACTGAATGTTCCAGAAAGTATGGGCGCAATTTCCGCGCAGCGACGATCAGAGCAAAGGCCAACTTCTCCATATGCGGATATCGCAATTCAGCGTCATGTAAGGCCTTGCTAACATAATACACCGGAAACTGTTGAAGCCCATCTTGTCGTATAAGAACAGCACTAACAGCAACGTCACTTACACCAAGGTACAAATAGAGAGGCTCATCAGGAAGTGGTTTCTGCAACGTCGGTAACAGTAAGAGAACTTCTTTGATGCTATCAAAAGCATTCTGACATTCCGTGGTCCATTCGAACGGTTTCTTCTTTTCGATAGCGTCAAAAAACGGCTTGCAATGATCTGTAGATTTTGAAATGAATTGATTGAGAGCCGCCAGTCGACCAGTTAAAGCTTGGACACCCTTTATAGATGTTGGTGGAGCTAGGTCAAGTATGGCTTGAATCTTTGCGGGATTGGCCTTGATCCCTCGCTGACTCACCATGTATCCTAAAAACTTCCCTGATCCAACTCCGAAAGTACACTTCTTAGGGTTAAGGACCATAGAATATTCTCGGAGTATATCAAAGACCTCGGAAAGATGAGTGATGTGGTCAGAAGCCTGTTCCGACTTCACTAACTTGTCATCTACATAGACTTCCATCGTGTGGCCGATTATGCGAGCAAACATCTTATTGACCAACCTCTGATACGTGGCCCCTGCATTCTTCAATCCGAAAGTCATCATGACATAGCAATAAAGGCCTCGAGCTGAGTAGAACGAGGTATGTTCAGCGTCATCAGGGTGCATGGGAATTTGATTATAGCCGGAATAGGCATCCAGAAAGCTCATAAGTTGATGTCCCGACGTAGCATCTACCATGTAATCAATTTGTGGAATGGGGTAGCTATCTTTCGGGCATGCTTGATTCAAATCTGAAAAATCTATACACAGACGCCAAAGGCCGGCCGGTGGCTTTTTTGACCAAGGCAGGATTTGATATCCACGTCGGGTACTTGGCTTCTTTGACAAATTTATTGTCTATAAGCTTATTTACTTCCTCTTCAGAGCCTTCTGGCGATCCGGGCCGAATTTCCGGCGTTTCTGGATAACAGGCTTGACAGTTTTGTCCAAATTCAAGCGATGGCATGCTTTTTGCGGGTCAATCCCTTTCATATCTTCATGCTTCCAGGCGAACACATCGGAGTTCGACTGTAGGAATTGAACTAGATTTGATCGAATGGGTTCTTGAAGGTTAGTCCTAATGCGCAGTGGTTTTTGTTGAGTCGATCCATCCACGTAAATGGTTTCGACATCTTCAACTGGTTCTGCTCGGATATGGCGACCCCCATCTTTGAACTGCATCCGTGGATCCAAATCTTCGTGTTTGTGTATCTCTGCATCTTTCTTGTGAAAAGGTTGTTCTTGATCAAGGACTCCAGTTATCGTTTCGGGCGAAACCGACGTCGTAGGGATGTCGGTATCGTTAAGTGGCATGTCGGTATCTCCTTGAGGCACATCAGTATCTGGAACAAATTGATCAGTTGTTTCAGCATCAAAAGTTGAATCCCTTGGCTCAACGAAGTCATCAGCATCCAGCTCTTCAATCATATTAAAGCTACGCGAGGTTGAGAGCAACATCAGACTTCGGGCTTCTCGTTGATCTCCGTAATGAGTGCCTTCTCCTTCAATAGTGGGGAACTTCAGGGCATAATGAAAAATTGACACAGCAGCACGGAGTTTGTAGAGTGCGGTTCGTCCTATTACAGCATTATATTCGTCCTGAACATCCAAGACTTTGAAGGTCTCCATAATGATCTTAGATTTTGGTCCAAAGCCACCAAACCGAATGGGAAGTAGTATTTCGCCGACAGGACAAGAAATGCTCCCATTGAAACCTTGAATTCGGTCGTTGCAAGGTCTAATGTCCGCCGGATCCAAACCCAATTTTTTGAACGTGCGAAGCATCAAAATACTTGAATAAGCTCCCGTGTCGACCAGAATCCGATGGACAGGAATCCCTCCAATCGGGGCTGTTATAATAAGAGCATCGGAATGAGGATGAGCAAATAAATTAGCGTCTTCGATACTGAACGTGATAAGACAATTCCATTTGTTAATGGTATCTCGAAGGTCAACATTCATGTCTCGTTTCTCTGCATTCTGTGCTTCCCGGGCATAGGCTTTGACTTTCCGTCGAGACGTGTCTAACTATTTGTTATTGGAGTTGACTCGAGGTATGCAATGTAAGGAGTCTAAGGCATCATGTACCTTAGACTTCCTGCAGTTGTCAGTCGAGGTTCCAACATGGGTAGAAAATGTAAAACCTCCTTATCATTTGTGCGAGCTCTTTTCTGGTTAGCGGGTCGGTTATCTTCATCTTCATCATCTGAAAGATCCAAGGGCCTTCCTTTCTGGCGGTTATCAAAATTTCAAAACTTTGGAAGTTGAGGTTGTCCGATTAAGCGTAAGAGTGCCGACAAAAGACCGAGACACTCATCGGTATTGTGTCCGGTAGACTTATGGTATGCACAGTACCGAGTTTTGTCCAACTTGTCTTCAGGGGTCCTCACAGGCCTCGGGTCTGGGATAATCCCTTTTCCTTTCAGTTCTTCATATATGGTAGCTGCTCCGGCGGAATAAACGGCATGATAACCTGTCCTGACGTTGTCCGAATACTAATCACGAGCAGCCCGAGACTCTGGAGTATTTTCGTGTACTTCAGAAGAGTTCCGAAACTGTGCTTTCCCAAAGTTCTTCTTGTTCTTCTTTTTAGCATCCGGTTCAGTCTTGCTTCTTTCACCGAGAAGTCGAAACTGGGAACCGACATCGATTCTTCGGCAATAATAAATTGTTGAGCTCGCACAAGGAATTCTTGAAACGTAGCAGGTTTATTCTGACACAAGGTCCAACGAAACATCGAGTTGGGTCTCAATCCAGCAATGGCAGTTACTAACAAAGTTTCAGGGTGACAAGGCTCCATGTTCTGAATTCGGTCGTTGAACCGAGCCACGTAGTTTTTAACGGTCTCGTCGTCCTTTTGCACGATGTTGGTGATCGATTCTTTCGGAATGAGGCAAATTTGAGCACCGATAAAGTGTGATCGGAAAGCCGCACGCAACTGTTGCCATTTCAAAATCGAATGAGGCGGGAGAGTATAGTACCATTTTTGAGCTCGTGGCCCCAGTGTAAGCGAAAACATCCGACACCTCAGAGCGTCTGAAGCACCATGTAAATCCATCCAGGATGTATAATGGCCCAAATGTGCATCTGGATCTGATGTCCCATCATACATGCCAATTTGTGGGATTTTCACTTTCACAGGAAGCGCCTCTGCGGTAAGTTCGGGAGCTAAAGGGGAATCCGCCTCGATAATAACATTTCTCGACGTCGTGACATGTCGGGGAGAGTCTTCCTGTGACTTCTGTCGCGTCTCAAGTTCAGCCAAACGTTTGCGAAGAGTTTCAATTTCCTCTGCACTATGTCTTGAAAGACGACTCCGTTCAATTTGGCGCCGCAAATCTTCGCGAGCGTGAGGTGCTGATGAAATGGGTCTAGGACGTGGCGAAATTCTCTGATGATGAGCAGAATGACTTTCAGCAGTCATCTCTTGCATAGGGGGCTGATCTGGGACTTGATTGTTCGTTACGGGATTAGCAATTACATGAGTCTGCTCTTCTCGATGTGGGGAAGTATGATGAGGTTGCGACGTGGCATGTGATGTCGCCACATGTGTTTCAGGGTCACGATGAGTGTGGGTTGGATGTTTTGTTAGGTTAGTAGTTAACGGCATCGATAACGGTATCTTTTTCGAATTCCTAGGCATGGCTCGAGCAATCAACGAAGTCAAACCTTGAATAAACTCCGGATTTTGAAGAAAGTTCGTGACATTCGTGACCAGAGGAGGTGGTGTTGCACGTCGTGGAGAATGGTTAGTCGATTGGCTCTGGCCAGGATGAGTTACGTGGTCTCGACCAGACTGCGACATGATGGCTTCGAGCATGAAAATGGCTTAAAAGTGAAAGTTAACTTAAAAAACGTGACGCCCTCCTTCTAGCGCCAAACTGTTGTCAAATGAAAATTAACAACAACATAATTGATAAAGATTTGAAATAAACTCAGGATAAATCAATAGAAGTTTGTATGTTTGATAAGAGAAGATGGAATTTTTCTGAATATTATTGTTGTGTCCCTCTCTGGAGAACTGTTTTCTCCTTTTATATTTATGTACAATATTTATCTGTACAGTAATCATTACATTTGAAAGGTCAAAGGCAGCTTCTTGTTACTTCTCTTGATAGCACGCCACTTGGACAAACGTAATGATGACTTGTGCTGAGTTGTCGCCGCCTTACGGTGTTGAAGTGGCACATCATAGATATCGGTTCATCCAGTCATAATTGATACGTTGTATCCGACACGTAGTGACCGACATGTGATAACCGACATGAGATATCGGTCAGGTAACGGAGATGTCGGTTCTTGCTGAATCTCTTGTGCAATCGCCTTGAAGTTTATGGCGACATCATGTACTGGTACGAATTTTAATTATCCTTACACTGTCCTTAATCGTCTAATCGACGTTTCTTAACTTGGTTCATTGAAAATGATATCATCACCTTCACTTTCTGCCATATTAACATTTTGTGATTGCCTTTGCTCCTTTAATTCTTTATACCAGTCAGGATAACCGTGTAATTTAAAGCAACCTTGGGCTTCATGACCATTAAACCCACAATGTGTGCAGTAGAGCTTTACTCTTTCTTCTTTACTTAGTCTTTGAGTGCCCCTTCCTCTACCTGCATTATTATAAGATTGTGTTCCAAAACCTCTACCACCTTTATTAAAAACCTGTCCTCTTCCACTACCTCTGCCAACATTTCCCTTCACAAACATTGCTGAGCTTTCCAAATGATTCAAACCAACAGTGCCCAAACATTTCTGCTTTTCTACCTTTAATATCATAGAGTAAGCTCTATTGATAGTAGGCAGTGGTTCCATTAGTAAGATCTGATTCTTTACTGGTTCAAACACCTCATTTAGACCCATCAGAAACTGCATGAGCTTAGTCTCCATTTCATTATCACTGTATGCCTTCTTTAAACCACATTCACATTCAGGAAGTGACACAATGCATGAGTACTCATCCCATAAGCACTTTCACTTTGTGTAATATGCAGTGACAGTTAAGGATCCTTGTGAAAAGGTAGCAATCTCCTTCTGCAACTGATATTTAAGGGGACCATTGCTTTCACCATACCTCTCGGCCAACTCATCCCATAATTGCTTAGCTTTTTTTGCATAGATGAAAGCTTCAACAATATCCTTAGAAATAAAATTAAGCATCCAGTAAATGACCATAGATAGTACCTTCTTATATTGTTCGAACTCCTCTGTACCCCGTTCTGGAATTTCCACCGTTCCATCGATGAAGCCAAGCTGCGACTTAGCTCCTAGGGCAAGCTTCATCGCATGACTCCAATGTAGATAATTTCCACCAGTGAGCAAATTAGTTACCAGAACCAAACCAGGATGATCGGATCCATGAAGAGA
>CACSLK010026308.1:1116-12097 GCA_902706635.1 Striga hermonthica | reverse complement strand
AAACCCATACTTAATAAAAATTAAGATTTACGGGTTTTAATCGGATTTTTCGTGGACTTGGAACTCTCTCAATTTTGACAAAAATATGACTCGGAGAAGTAAAATGGGGTCTCGGAACTTAAACTAATTTTTCCCAAAATTTTTCTACTTTGAAAATAATTTTTAAAGTTTAAATCGGTATTAACACGGGCTCCGGAACACAAAATTTTGGTTAAAAGCCGAATTGGGCTGTATCTGCCCGGAATTGGGCCTGGCCCGCCTGAATTAGGCTCAATTTAATTGTCTGGCCCAACACCAAATGGCTGAAAGGGACGCGGGCTGAGGACGGGCCTCTCGCGGGCTCGCGGGCCTGCAGGCAGAGGAAGTCTGGGTGCGCGCGGGCCGAAGTTCGGGCCAGCAAGCCCGCGCGCTGGGCTGCTCTATTTAAAAAAAAATAGCTACATATCGCAAGCGCTGGGAATAGAACACGCGACCGAGCACGGAATCAACGCTCATGACCATTGCGCTACGCGCTCTCTTTGCGTTATAAGTTACAGACTTTACAAAATATATGTTTTAACAAACCTGCTACTAAAAAATAAGAACTGCGAACTGAGAGGTCAAATAGTACATTAAGACACAATTTTTCAGGCTGCAAGTTCAACAGCAAACTTTCACAAAACTTTTACCCAACATAATGACCCTTCCAGAGTTCGAAAACCTTTCAAAAACGGGGTTTGTTCGGAATAGGAAAACGACACCTATTGGTTCGAAAACAATCAAACGACATCACGACTACGACACGGCTCCAATCAATAAAAACGGAACTCTGAAATCTAAAGTGAATTTGTCAAACAACAGTTTCAAGACATTGTAAAATTTGATATTTCATACACTTATAGAATTTCGAAAAGTTATAAGAACCGGGTCCAAGCAACACGTAACCGGCCTGGACAATCTTGCATATACGAGCGATGAATATATAACAACTCGGAAGAATTTAACGAGACTCCGTATCTACCATCAATTTGCAGCAATTAAAAACAGACCCGATTTAACTAAGTTGAGAGTTCCGAACATCCACGATAATCTCACAATCATTATCCGACGAACACAACGATTATGCAAGCCAACAACAACAATTAAACTAGCAACATATAACCAATAGATTGTCAAAAATACGCAGGGATAGTCGACGAAGGTTCGAAGTAAATTACCCGACTTCGGGAATTTGCGAGAATCCAGAAAATAGACGAGGTGATCGAGAGCCTCAAAGCCCGAGACCTTTGAAGGCGACGCAACTCACGAACAATTGCTGCTCTAGAATCGACGTCGACGGTCAATCGTTGCGGAGGGCGTCAGCGACGGCAGGACGCTGCTTGGTGCTTGCTGGAAGAAGGGGATCGCAACAGGACGGCGACTGTGGCTCACGAACGGACGCCGTGAGTAGGTGCTGCAACGAGGCACGGTGGTAATCGTCGGTGACAATGGCGAGGAGGCCTATTGGCGGAGCAGGTACCAAAAATCAATTTTCATTTGTGAGAGAATTGAGGGATTGAGGGTACTGATCGAGGTCGTACGATATAAGTAAAGGATGAGGAGCGATTATTGCGTGATCTCTCCCCAAGATCGCTACCTGAAATTTGAATCGTACGACCTGGTCCTGCGGAGGTGAGAATGGAGAAGATGGGTCTGTTACCTGGTCGCGCGGAGAAGAGAAGAGAAAGAAGACATCTGATTTGGGCACTTCAAAATTTGGGCCAAGAACTGGATAAATCAATAGGGCCAACTAACACTTCTATTTTTTTTTTTTGGGCCAATATGAAAACAAGAGTTTGGGCCATTTAAAACAAATGGGGCTGGAAACAATTCCCTTAAACTCGTCGATATCAAATTCGAAGCTCGACACGGTCACTCGATAATTAAAATAAAACGCGATATCAATATATATAATACACACAATATTTTAAAATAAGAAGATTAATAATAAAATATGCATTTAGACAAATAGTTACAATTTGACAATATATAATATTTAAGACAATTAATATTAATAATAGCAATATTACTAATAAATAAATAATAGCAACTTGACAGTTAATAGCAATTATAACAATAATAATTATAATGATAATAATAATAATAAAGACGATTTAATAATAGCAATAATAAATAATTACTCCCAAATAATCCACAATAAAACGGGGTATTACAGTTCGAAAACAAGTCTTACCGGAAACGTCTCTTACGTTTTCACTTTTGCCCATATTTACCCTTATTTTCCTTGACTTTTTTAGCCGTATACGATTTGTTTTCAAAACACGATGGTGCGATAAAAATATTTTACCCACATCAAATAATGGTGCCGTGCTAAAAAACAAGTCTTTCCGGAGACGTCGCTTACGTTTTCACTTTTCACCTATTTCTCCTTTTTTTCCTTGACTTTTTTAAACGTATATGATTTGGCTTCAAAACACGATGGTGCGATAAAAAAATGTTATCCACACCAAATAATGATTCCGCGTTCGAAAAAAAGTTTTTTCGGAGATGTCGCTTACGTTTTCACTTTTGCCCCTATTTACCCTTATTTTCCTTGACTTTTTTAAATGTATACGATTGTGCTTCAAAACACGATGGTGCGATAAAAATATTTTATCCACATCAAATAATGGTGCCGTGTTGGAAAACAAGTTTTTCCGGAGACGTCGCTTACGTTTTCACTTTTGCCCCTATTTACCCTTATTTTCCTTGACTTTTTTAACGTATACGATTGTGCTTCAAAACACGATGGTGCGATAAAAATATTTTATCCACATCAAATAATGATGTCGTGTTGGAAAACAAGTCTTTTCGGAGACGTCGCTTACGTTCTCACTTTTGCCCCTATTTATCCTTCTTTTCCTTGACTTTTTTAAACGTATACGAATTGGCTTCAAACCACGATGGTGCGATAAAAATATGTTATCCACATCAAATAATGCTGCCGTGTTCGAAAACAAGTTTTTCCAGAGACGTCGCTTACGTTTTCACTTTTGCCCCTATTTACCCTTATTTTCCTTGACTTTTTTAAACTTATACGATTTGGCTTCAAAACACGATTGTGCGATAAAAATATGTTATCCACATCAAATAATGGTGCAGTGTTCGAAAACAAGTCTTTCCAGACGTCGCTTACGTTTTCACTTTTGCCTCTATTTACCAATATTTTCCATCATTTTTTTAAACGTATACTGTTTCTCTTCAAAACACTATGGTGCGCTAAAAATATTTTATCCACATCAAATAATGGTGCCGTGTTCGAAAACAAGTCTTTCCGAAGACGCCGCTTACGTTTTAACTTTTGCCCCTATTGACCCTCATTTTCCTTGACTTTTTTGAATTTATACGTTTTGGCTTCAAAACACGATGGTGCGATAAAAATATGTTATCCACATTAAATAATGGTGTCGTGTTCGAAAACAAGTCTTTCCGGAGATGTCACTTACATTTTCACTTTTACCCCAATTTACCCTTATTTTCCTTGACTTTTTTAAACGTATACAATTTGGCTTTAAAACACAATGGTGCGATAAAAATATGTTATCCACATCAAATAATGGTTACGTGTTGGAAAACACGATAGTGCCGTTTTCATTGACTTTTTTAAACGTAGGCGATTTGGATTCAAAACACGATGATGCGATAAAAATATGTTATCCACATCAAACAATGGTGTCGTGTTCGAAAACAAGTCTTTCCGGAGACGTGACTTACGTTTTCACTTTTGCCCCTAGTTACCCTTGTTTTCTTTGACTTTTCTAAACGTATAAGATTTGGCTTCAAAACACATTGGTGCAATAAAAATATTTTATCCATATCAAATAATGGTGCCGTGTTCGAAAACTAGTCTTTCCGGAGACGTCGCTTACGTTTTCACTCTTATCCCTATTTACCCTTATTTTCCTTGACTTTTTTAAACATATACGAATTGGCTTCAAAACACGATGGTGCAATAAAAATATGTTATCCATATCAAATAATGCTGCCGTGTTCGAAAACAAGTTTTTCCGGAGACGTCGCTTACGTTTTCACTTTTGCCCCTATTTACCCTTATTTTTCTTGACTTTTTCAAAATTATACGATTTGGCTTCAAAACACGATTGTGCGATAAAAATATGTTATCCACATCAAATAATGGTGCAGTGTTCGAAAACAAGTCTTTCCAGACGTCGCTTACGGTTTCACTTTTGCCTCTATTTACCCATATTTTCCATCATTTTTTTAAACGTATACTGTTTCTCTTCAAAACACTATGGTGCGCTAAAAATATTTTATCCACATCAAATAATGGTGCCGTGTTCGAAAACATGTCTTTCCGAAGACGCCGCTTACGTTTTCACTTTTGCCCCTATTGACCCTCATTTTCCTTGACTTTTTTAAATTTATACGTTTTGGCTTCAAAACACGATGGTGCGATAAAAATATGTTATCCACATTAAATAATGGTGTCGTGTTCGAAAACAAGTCTTTCCGGAGATGTCACTTACGTTTCACTTTTACCCCAATTTAACCTTATTTTCCTTGACTTTTTTAAACGTATACTATTTGGCTTTAAAACACAATGGTGCAATAAAAATATATTACCCACATCAAATAATGGTGTTGTGTTCGAAAACAAGTCTTACCAAAGATGTCGCTTATGTTTTCACTTTTGCCCCTATTTACCCTTATTTTTCTTGACTTTTTTAAAATGTATATGATTTGGCTTCAAAATACGATGGTGCGATAAAACTATGTTATCCACATCAAATAATGGTGCCGTGTTCGAAAACAAGTCTTTCCAGAGACGTCCCTTACATTTTCACTTTTGCCCCTATTTACCCTTATTTTTCTTGACTTTTTTAAACGTATACGATTTGGCTTCAAAACACGATGGTGCGATAAAAATATGTTATGCACATCAAATAATGGTTACGTGTTGGAAAACACAGTGGTCCCATTTTCATTGACTTTTTTAAACGTAGGCGATTTGGATTCAAAACACGATGATGCGATAAAAATATGTTATCCACATCAAACAATGGTGTCGTGTTCGAAAACAAGTCTTTCCGGAGACGTGACTTACGTTTTCACTTTTGCCCCTAGTTACCCTTGTTTTCTTTGACTTTTCTAAACGTATACGATTTGGCTTCAAAACACAATGGTGCGATAAAAGTATGTTATCCACATCAATAATGGTGTCGTGTTCGAAAACAAGTCTTACCAGAAACGTCTCTTACGTTTTCACTTTTGCCCATATTTACCCTTATTTTCCTTGACTTTTTTAGACGTATATGATTTGTTTTCAAAACACGATGGTGCGATAAAAATATTTTACCCACATCAAATAATGGTGCCGTGTTCAAAACAAGTCTTTCCGGAGACGTCGCTTATGTTTTCACTTTTCACCTATTTCTCCTTTTTTTCCTTGACTTTTTTAAACGTATATGATTTGGCTTCAAAACACGATGGTGCGATAAAAAAATGTTATCCACACCAAATAATTATTCCGCGTTCGAAAAAAAGTTTTTCCGGAGATGTCGCTTACGTTTTCACTTTTGCCCCTATTTACCCTTATTTTCCTTGACTTTTTTAAATGTATACGATTGTGCTTCAAAACATGATGGTGCGATAAAAATATTTTATCCACATCAAATAATGGTGCCGTGTTGGAAAACAAGTCTTTCCGGAGACGTCGCTTACGTTTTCACTTTTGCCTCTATTTACCCTTATTTTCCTTGATTTTTTTAAACATATACGATTGTGCTTCAAAACACGATGGTGCAATAAAAATATTTTATCCACATCAAATAATGGTGCCGTGTTGGAAAACAAGTCTTTCCGGAGACGTCGCTTACGTTTTCACTTTTGCCCCTATTTACCCTTCTTTTCCTTGACTTTTTTAAACGTATACGATTTGGCTTCAAAACACATTGGTGCAATAAAAATATTTTTTCCATATCAAATAATGGTGCCGTGTTCGAAAACTAGTCTTTCCGGAAACGTCGCTTACGTTTTCACTCTTATCCCTATTTACCCTTATTTTCCTTGACATTTTTAAACATATACGATTTGGCTTCAAAACACGATGGTGCAATAAAAATATGTTATCCACATCAAATAATGGTTACGTGTTGGAAAACACGATGGTGCCGTTTTCATTGACTTTTTTAAACGTAGGCGATTTGGATTCAAAACACGATGATGCGATAAAAATATGTTATCCACATCAAACAATGGTGTCGTGTTCGAAAACAAGTCTTTCCGGAGACGTGACTTACGTTTTCACTTTTGCCCCTAGTTACCCTTGTTTTCTTTGACTTTTCTAAACGTATAAGATTTGGCTTCAAAACACGATGGTGCGATAAAAATATGTTATCCACATAAAATAATGGTGCCGTGTTGGAAAACAAGTCTTACCGGAAACGTCTCTTATGTTTTCACTTTTGCCCATATTTACCCTTATTTTCCTTGACTTTTTTAAACGTATACGATTTGTTTTCAAAACACGATGGTGCGATAAAAATATTTTACCCACAACAAATAATGGTGCCGTGTTCGAAAACAAGTCTTTCCGGAGACGTCGCTTACGTTTTCACTTTTTCACCTATTTCTCATTTTTTTCCTTGATTTTTTAAACGTATATGATTAGGCTTCAAAACACGATGGTGCGATAAAAAAATGTTATCCACACCAAATAATGGTTCCGCGTTCGAAAACAAGTTTTTCCGGAGACGTCGCTTACGTTTTCAATTTTGCCCCTATTTACCCTTATTTTCCTTGACTTTTTTAAATGTATACCATTGAGTTTCAAAACATGATGGTGCGATAAAAATATTTTATCCACATCAAATAATGGTGTTGTGTTGGAAAACAAGTCTTTCCGGAGACGTCGCTTACGTTTTCACTTTTGCCTCTATTTACCCTTAATTTCCTTGACTTTTTTAAACATATACGATTGTGCTTCAAAACACGATTGTGCGATAAAAATATGTTATCCACATCAAATAATGGTGCAGTGTTCGAAAACAAGTCTTTCCGGACGTCGCTTACGTTTTCACTTTTGCCCCTATTTACCCTTATTTTCCTTCATTTTTTTAAACGTATACGATTTGTCTTCAAAACACTACGGTGCGCTAAAAATATTTTATTCACATCAAATAATGGTGTCGTGTTCGAAAACAAGTCTTTTCGAAGACGTCGCTTACGTTTTCACTTTTGCCCCTATTTACCCTCATTTTCCTTGACTTTTTAAAACATATACGATTGTGCTTCAAAACACGATGGTGCGATAAAAATATTTTATCCACGTCAAATAATGGTGCCGTGTTGGAAAACAAGTCTTTCCGGAGTCGTCGCTTACGTTTTCACTTTTGCCCCTATTTACCCTTCTTTTCCATGACTTTTTTAAACGTATACGATTTGGTTTCAAAACACAATGGTGCGATTAAAATATTTTATCCACATCAAATAATGGTGTCGCGTTCGAAAACTAGTCTTTCCGGAGACGTCTCTTACGTTTTCACTCTTACCCCTATTTACCCCTTATTTTCCTTGACTTTTTTAAACATATACGATTTGGCTTCAAAACACGATGGTGCAATAAAAATATGTTATCCACATTAAATAATGGTGCCGTGTTTGAAAACGAGTCTTTCTGTAGACGTTGCTTACGTTTTCACTTTTGCCCCTATTTACCCTTATTTTCCTTGACTTTTTTAAACTTATATGATTTGGCTTCAAAACACGATTGTGCGATAAAAATATGTTATCCACATCAAATAATGGTGCAGTGTTCGAAAACAAGTCTTTCCGGACATCGCTTACGTTTTTACTTTTGCCCCTATTTACCCTTATTTTCCTTCATTTTTTTAAACGTATACGATTTATCTTCAAAACACTATGGTGCGCTAAAAATATTTTATCCACATCAAATAATGGTGTCGTGTTCGAAAACAAGTCTTTCCGAAGACGTCGCTTACGTTTTCACTTTTGCCCCTATTTACCCTCATTTTCCTTGACTTTTTTAAATTTTTATGATTTGGCTTCAAAACACGATGGCACGATAAAAATATGTTAACCACATCAAATAATGGTGCCGTGTTCGAAAACAAGTCTTTCCGGAGATGTCACTTACGTTTTCACTTTTACCCCAATTTACCCTTATTTTCCTTGACTTTTTTAAACGTATACGATTTGGCTTGAAAACACGATGGTGCGATAAAAATATGTTATCCACATCAAATAATGGTTACGTGTTGGAAAACACGATGGTACCGTTTTCATTGACTTTTTTAAACGTAGGCGATCTGGATTCAAAACACGATGATGCGATAAAAATATGTTATCCACATCAAACAATGGTGTCGTGTTCGAAAACAAGTCTTTCCGGAGACGTGACTTACGTTTTCACTTTTGCCCCTAGTTACCCTTGTTTTCTTTGACTTTTCAAAACGTATACGATTTGGCTTCAAAACACGATGGTGCGATAAAAATATTTACTTTTGCCCATATTTACCCTTATTTTCCTTGACTTTTTTAAACGTATACGATTTGTTTTCAAAACACGATGGTGCGATAAAAAGATTTTACCGACATCAAATAATGGTGCCGTGTTCGACAACAAGTCTTTCCGGAGACGTCGCTTACGTTTTCACTTTTTCACCTATTTCTCCTTTTTTTCCTTGATTTTTTAAACGTATATGATTTGGCTTCAAAACACGATGGTGCGATAAAAAAATGTTATCCACACCAAATAATGGTTCCGCGTTCGAAAATAAGTTTTTCCGGAGACGTCGCTTACGTTTTCACTTTTGCCCCTATTTACCCTTATTTTCCTTGACTTTTTTAAATGTATACGATTGTGTTTCAAAACACGATGGTGCGATAAAAATATTTTATCCACATCAAATAATGGTGTCGTGTTGGAAAACAAGTCTTTCCGGAGATGTCGCTTACGTTTTCACTTTTGCCTCTATTTACCCTTAATTTCCTTGACTTTTTTAAACATATACGATTGTGCTTCAAAACACGATTGTGCGATAAAAATATGTTATCCACATCAAATAATGGTGCAGTGTTCGAAAACAAGTCTTTCCGGACGTCGCTTACGTTTTCACTTTTGCCCCTATTTACCGTTATTTTTCTTCATTTTTTTAAACGTATACGATTTGTCTTCAAAACACTATGGTGCGCTAAAAATATTTTATCCACATCAAATAATGGTGTCGTGTTCGTAAACAAGTCTTTTCGAAGACATCGCTTACGTTTTCACTTTTGCCCCTATTTACCCTCATTTTCCTTGACTTTTTAAAACGTATACGATTGTGCTTCAAAACACGATGGTGCGATAAAAATATTTTATCCACGTCAAATAATTGTGCCGTGTTGGAAAACAAGTCTTTCCGGAGTCGTCGCTTACGTTTTCACTTTTGCCCCTATTTACCCTTCTTTTCCTTGACTTTTTTAAACGTATACGATTTGGCTTCAAAACACAATGGTGCGATTAAAATATTTTATCCACATCAAATAATGGTGTCGTGTTCGAAAACTAGTCTTTCCGGAGACGTCTCTTACGTTTTCACTCTTACCCCTATTTACCCTTATTTTCCTTGACTTTTTTAAACATATACGATTTGGCTTCAAAACACGATGGTGCAATAAGAATATGTTATCCTCCTTAAATAATGGTGCCGTGTTCGAAAACGAGTCTTTCCGTAGACGTCGCTTACGTTTTCACTTTTGCCCCTATTTACCCTTATTTTCCTTGACTTTTTTAAACTTATACGATTTGGCTTCAAAACACGATTGTGCGATAAAAATATGTTATACACATCAAATAATGGTGCAGTGTTCGAAAACATGTCTTTCCGGACGTCGCTTACGTTTTCACTTTTGCCCCTATTGACCCTTATTTTCCTTCATTATTTTAAACGTATACGATTTGTCTTCAAAACACTATGGTGCGCTAAAAATATTTTATCCACATCAAATAATGGTGTCGTGTTCGAAAACAAGTCTTTCCGAAGACGTCGCTTACGTTTTCACTTTTGCCCCTATTTACCCTCATTTTCCTTGACTTTTTTAAATTTATACGATTTGGCTTCAAAACACGATGGCACGATAAAAATATGTTATCCACATCAAATAATGGTGCCGTGTTCGAAAACAAGTCTTTCCGGAGACGTCACTTACGTTTTCACTTTTACCCCAATTTATCCTTATTTTCCTTGACTTTTTTAAACGTATACAATTTGGCTTCAAAACACAATGGTGCGATAAAAATATATTACCCACATCAAATAATGGTGTTATGTTCGAAAACAAGTCTTACCAAAGACGTCGCTTATGTTTTCACTTTTGCCCCTATTTTCCCTTATTTTTCTTGACTTTTTTAAAATGTATACGATTTGGCTTCAAAACACGATGGTGCGTTAAAAATATGTTATGACATCAAATAATGGTGTCGTGTTCGAAAACAAGTCTTTCTAGAGACGTCCCTTACATTTTCAATTTTGCCCCTATTTACCCTTATTTTTCTTAAATTTTTTAAACGTATACGATTTGGCTTCAAAACACGATGGTGCGATAAAAATATATTATCCACATCAAATAATGGTTACATGTTGGAAAACACGATGGTGTCGTTTTCATTGACTTTTTTAAACGTAGGCGATTTGGATTCAAAACACGATGTGCGATAAAAATATGTTATCCACATCAAATAATGGTGTCGTGTTCGAAAAAAAGTCTTTCTTACCTTTCACTTATGCCCCGATTTATCCTTATTCTCCTTGACTTCTTTGAACGTATACGATTTGACTTCAAAAGACGATGGTGCGATAAAAATATGTTATCCACATCAAACATTGGTGCCGTGTTCGAAAACAAGTCTTTCCGGAGACGTCGCTTACGTTTTCACTTTTTCCCCTAGTTATCCTTATTTTCTTTGACTTTTTTAAACGCATACGATTTGGCATCAAAA
>CACSLK010026301.1:29753-45423 GCA_902706635.1 Striga hermonthica | reverse complement strand
GTTTCAATAGGCGCGGTTGTGGCTAGAGAAACACTATCGGCGATTTAAGGCGCGGGTTAGCGGCTTATCGGCAATCGAAACACACGATCCTCATTAGCGCATTGGCGCGCGAGTAGAGCGCGGACGCGGGCGGAGGCCTAAGCCTCACGGGCATAGGAGAGCTGGGCGCGCACGCGTGAGAGTAAGGCGGCGGACACGGGGAGCGCGCGATGGTGCGCGCGTACGATGCGGATGACCCAAGCTGCATAGGAGTAGGAGAAGCGGAGGCGGCGGATGACGCGTGGGAGGCGCGCGCGCGAAGCCGCGCACGACTAGGAATAGGCAACCGAAGGCGGTGCGCACGCGAGAGGCGGCGTGTGAGGCGGCTAGGGTATTTGGGGCGCATGACTTGGAGCTCAAGACTTTGGATTGGAGTGCAAGTCAAGCAAGAATAATTATAGTAGCTAGTATTAGGATTTTATTACCATGTTGCTTTTCATTATAGAATTAGGAGATCTAATTAGTTTAGGCTTAGATTTATTTTATGCACCTATAAATAGGGGTATCCCCTCATTGTTTTAAAAATCCAGAATTGATGAGTTGAATAGAAAAGGAACGTTATGTTCAAACCGTGTGTTAGGATTCGTGAGAGTTCGATCATGCAATCGAATTAGTGAGGCTAAGACCCCAGCTAGTTCAAAATCGAGGGAGCAAGGCTAATTACCGAGTGAACTCAAGTATCGTAAGAGAGTTAGGCTAATAACCGAGTCGATCACACCTATCAGTCGAGGGCGAGCTGTGGCGAGGCTTGGTTCGAGGCGAGTCGAGTAGAACAAAATACACGATCCTTCATCACCGGTTCGGCCCGTGGACATGTCGACAAGAGAAATATAATTTGAAAAAAGTTTTTCAATACTGATATGCGTTGGATCTGTGCTTAACCGCCTTGGTGGCATGATTTCACATCTTCCCTTTCCGCTATAGATAAGGGTATATACAGGGTTAGGGGTTTTAATAAGGCCACGTGTGTTGTAATCAATTTTCAATTAATATTTGAAGAGAAATATAATTTCAACAAAGTTTTTCAATACTGATGAAATATCTAATGGAATGTCGAGTGTAGTTATAATATATTGATTGGAATTTATATGTTTACTGTTCAATGTTTGGCTTGAATATGATATATTTTTTTGGTAGCATTCTCTTTAATAATATATATGCACATACAATCACTGACGGAGCTAAACAGGCCCGGGGTCCGTGGGCCCCCTCATTTTCTTAAAAGAATCAATATATAATATAATATAATATAATATAATATAATATATACTGTATATATAAATACTATAAAATATGTATATTAATAATTAAGACTTATTAAAAATCATTATATATAAAGAAAATAGTATAAAATATGTATAGAAATATAAAAAATATTTACAATATATTACTGATTAAAACTTAATTCGATGCTATTTTTATCTAATTGATAAAATTATTTATTGTTGAAAAATATACTAACAATCTTTATATTTTAAATTTTTAGATAAGCTTTCGAAAATATTTATAATGATTTACTTTTTTGATCTCTTAATTGTAAATCGATTTAGTGATTTATAAAATCGTGTATTTATTAGTTTTTTTTATTATTATTTCCTGAACGACATGGGAACTATCATATAACCCAAAAACGAACTTTGTTCGAATACATAGCAAGTCCAACTAAAAAAACATCGGAAAGAAAGAAAAACATGAGAGGCACATTGACAAGTGGCCTAGAACCTCAAACAGAAAAATCCTGAAAAAGAGAAAATCAAATAAGCTAAATAACCCACCACTGCAATAATGCCTAGTAAGGCTATTCAATTCAAACCAAAGAAAATCTAGCTAGAGTATTTATTAGTTGGATTATACATTTTTTAATGTTGATTTTTTAAATTTTTTTTTTTTTGTGTGTGTGTAATCACATTATTTTAACCTTATTTATTTGTTCTTAAAGAAAGTTTATTTGATAAGCTTTCATGAAAAAATGCTATGGAATGTCGTGTAAAAGTTCAATTTGAATCAAATTTTAAACCAAAAAATTTATATTTTCATAAATTATCGACGTTGAACTTAAATTATGAATACATAAAATCTCTTTTTTTTTTTTGTTTATTTTCTTAAGACTGTTTGAAGGTGATACAACTTGTATGTTTTTAATGGTATACATATCAATATTTATATTTATAGTAAATACATTTTCATATGAAATGAGTGTTTTGACTTAAACTACAAATTCATTATTTAACATTTAAAATCGAGCTCCTCTCGTTAAAATTTCTAGATCCGTCACTGCATACAATATCATTCAAGAAATTATAAATTAGAACGCTTGTTGTATGTGTGAAATGGCATATATAGTAATAGTACTGTTCTTAATTGCAAAATCTCAAATTTTTACGTTTTACCAAAGTATTTAGATAGCATAATAGAATTTATATTCTCAGTTAATTACATCATCGACAAATTTTGGTTTTCTATTACACTACAAAAAAAAATTAGGAAATTTCAATAGAAATATATTTAAATAGAATTATTCCATTGACAATTCCAATGGATATTTCAATGTATTATTTCCGTAGAAAGTTTTTAATGGATTCCAACAAAAATATTCTGTTGGAATGGGCTTTCCCATTAGAATTTTCGTTGGATTTTGACGATTCCAACGGTGGATTTTCCAACGGGGGAGAAAATAAAATTCCAACAGAAATTGTGTATTCCAACGAAAATTTCTACGGTAAAAAGCCGTTGAAAATATAACCGTTGGAATCATCAAATTTCATCTAAAATTCAAATAAAAATACATTCCAACGGAATATTTCCGTTGAAATTTCCGTTTAAACCATTCCAACGCACTACAAAAAAACCTCTTACATTCCAACATAAATTTTTCATTGGAATTCTTTATATATCCGTTGGAATAGGTATTCCAACGGATATTCCTACATATAAAAATTCGTAGGAAAAACGGCTGTTGGAATAGCTAAAATCCAACGGAAAATCCTATGGAAATAAATTCCTACAGCTATTCCAACGGAAAAAATCCGTTGGAATTCCTCAACCATCCAACATTTTTTCCAACATAAAATTAAGTTTGCTGGAATATTCATTGGATTTTCCAACAGAAATTTTTGCCATTGGAATTTTTCGTTGGAATTGAAGTGTTTTCTTGTAGTGATGTAAGCTAAACCATTAGCTAGAATATCCGTTTGAGTTTACATTGAAATATAACAATTTGGCAAAAATTCAATTTTGGTCCTCTAAGTTGTTCATTGTCCATTTTTGGTACGCCAACTTTCTCCTCATAAAAAATAGTACGTTATGTTGCAATTTGTATCACTATTGGTAGGGGCGGAGCTAGAATTTTATATCTACCCGGACTATAATTATTTAACGAAAATAAATAAATATGATAATATTGCAACTAAGATATCATTTTCCAAGTATGTTTATCAAACATGCATTTTCATCTCATCATTTTAAATTCAAAGAATAACTAAATTCAATGGTTGTATTTGAATGGTTACAAAAATATAAAAAACCAAAGCCTAATAAGTGGAAAAAAAATATTGTAATATATTGTAAAATTACAAAAATATATAAATAATAAACAAAATAAGTACACATAAATATAAGGAGTAAAAATTGCAAAGATATTACATCACTCTTTAATTTTTACAAGAGCATATGAACTCAATATTTGATAATAACGACTATGCATTAAATAAAAGCTAAATTAATCAGAAAGGACTAGACACATTTCTAATAAATTTATTCATAATACATAGATATGCTTTTCAAAAATCCATCCACATTAGTATTCATCAGTAACTAGAAATTAGGAGAGAGAAAGAAGATAACTTAGGAAAATAAAGAATATTATTAATTTTTCTACCGGCAAGCACAATTTGTATTCTTTAAATTTTATATGTTTAGCTTAAATAAGTTCAATGAGTTTGTTAGGTTCTCCCAAAATACTTGCAATGCATGTCTAAATTTCAGATGGGCAGAGGCTTAGTTACCGCTACTTATGCTATCGAGTTTATTTTCTTTTTTTTTTCCAAAACGATAGGAGGATTATATTACTCAACTGAAAAAGTACATTGTTCAATCAACAACTCGAAACAGAGAACTGGGAGGACACGTACATCGACGGCCTAGAAACTCAATAAACAAACAAACTAATAAGAAAACACCAAACCTCCACTGCCGAAGCCTAGAGGGCACAACCAAAAACAAACTAGAATAGGCAAAAAAAACAAGAAGCCAAAACCGAAAAACAAGAAACTACCAAAATACAGAAAAAACCAAACACAAAAGTTAGGATAACTGCACCAGCTCCAACCAATGTCTATGAGCAACTTTAACAACCTGTGGAGCTGGCAATGAGATGTTTTGAAAAACCCATAGGTTGCGCGCTTTCCAAAGCCACCACAACAAATAGGTGGTCAGTTGGATCCTATATTCAGCCACATCCGATTTATCAAGAGAGCAAAGATTAGACCACCAGCATTTGAAGGAAGAAGTGTAGGATTTCAGACCATCCCATTGAATAGGGGCAATATCCCAGATTTTGCATGCATTTGGGCAGAAAAAAAGAAGATGTTCAACAGATTCAGCAGCTTCTCCACAAGACTGGCAGATTGTATCAATAACCAAACCCCTTTTCACCAAGTTCAGTTTCACAGGCAGAGTATTAGAAAGACATTTCCAAATAAAGTGTTTTATCTTACCAAGCACCTTAAGTTTCCAGCATCTGTTGAATATGTTGTGCAGTTTTGAAGAAGCTGAGGGAATGTTGCTGCTCCCAGGTAAATCAAGGCAAAGCAGCTTTTGCTTGATCAGATAATCATAAGTACTAGCAACTGAAAAGATCCCTTTTTTATCAAAAGCCCAAAGGCACCTGTCAGCTGCACCAGGCTTTAAAGTACAGATGTTCAAAATGGCTTGGCAGTCTGCAGAATTGAATAATTGAGAAATAAGCCATATATTCCATTCTTTCCCAGATGAATTTATCAGCTCTTTAACCCATGTGATGTGTCCTCTGGCTATCTCCAGCAAATGAGGCTTAGAACAGCCAAGGGAAGGGACCCAATTAAAATCATCTATTTTGGTGGAGGCACCATCCCTGATTTCCACTCTAAAACCCTTAGCAACAGTTGGAAGAACAGAGAGCCAATTAGACCAGAGCCATGAGCAGTTGCTTGGTTTAGCAACATCAAAAATTGAACAGCAAGGGTAGTATCTATCTTTCAGAATTCTACTAACAAGAAGGGATGGCTGAGATAAAATTCTCCAGATTTGTTTGCAAATAAGAGCTCTATTGAAAACTTTAAGATCCAGGAAACCAAGGCCACCTTCAGACTTTGGAAGAGTAAGAGCAGACCAAGATCTCCAGTGAATTCCAGAACCTTGACCATCCCCTTTGCTCCACCAGAAGGTAGAGCACCATTTTGATAATTCAGAACACAGAGAAGAGGGGAGAATGAAACAGGACATAGAAAAGATAGGTAGAGCTTGGAGAACAGCCTTAATAAGCACCTCTTTACCAGCAGGTGAAAGCAGCTGAGCTTTCCAATTTTGAAGTTTGGATTGGACAGAGTCAAGCACAAATTGAAAGGCTTCTTTCTTTGATCTGCCTATCCCCAAGGGCAATCCAAGATATCTGGTTGATTTATGAGCAGAGATGCCTTGCAATGTGGAGCAAATGTTGGCTTGCAGGTTTGAGGGGGTGTTCTTGCTGAAGAACACAGCAGATTTCTGAAGGTTTACCATTTGACCAGTGAACAATCTGTATTTTTCCAAGATGTTTAAAAGAAAATGAGCTTGCCCCACATCAGCTTTACAGAAAAATAGAGAATCATCCGCAAATAGAAGGTGGGAAATTGGAGGGCCATTTTTAGAGATCTTCATACCCAGCAGCTGACCAGAATTGATAGAATCAGTCACCAAAGCTGAAAGTAACTCTGCCACAATTATGAATAGATAGGGGGACAAAGGATCCCCCTGTCTAATACCTCTGGATGGATGAATGAAGTCCTTGACTGCACCATTGACTTTGAAAGAGTAGGAGCAAGATGAAATGCAGATCATAATTAAATTCACAAAGCCAGCAGAAAATCCCATTTGTAACATAATCTTTTTCACACATATCCATTCAACACGGTCGAAAGCTTTCACCAGATCCAGTTTTATAGCCATGAATTGATTTTTGCCAGAATGATGTCTGTTAATAAAGTGGAAAGCCTCTTGTGCAATAATCACATTGTCTAGAAGTTGCCTACCATTAATAAAGGCAGATTGGAAATCACTGATGCAATTTTGCAGGCAAGATTTTAGTCTAAGAGCAAGTAATTTGGAGACCACCTTATAGACCACAGAGCAGAGACTAATGGGTCTGTATAGAGTGATATTATCAGGATGCAGACACTTAGGAATTAAAGTCACAATCGTGTGGTTCCAATATTTCAACAGATTTCCAGAATCAAAGAAACTTTGCACAGCAGAGACAAGATCAGACTTAATAAGAGACCAGAATTTTTGGAAAAACAGAGCAGTCATACCATCCTCTCCAGGAGTTTTTGTCTGGATCCAGGCAGTCATACCATCTCTTTTTGCTTCAGAAGGATCATGGGGTGGAGACAGCATCCTTCATCTCATCCAGCCATCTATATCCTCTGAAATGAATCAGGATCTCCTCAAACCTGTTCATCGAGTTTATTTTCTTTCTACCAATAATATAAAGAATGTATTTTTTACTGAATAATACAAAATTGAAGAAAAAAAATCAATTATATCGCCTTTATTAATCCCCTCCCCCTATAGATTAATTCAGAACGCGCTGAGCCTATGCGGTTGCTTCTGGTGCTTCAGAATCCTATGTGGCAAAATTACATGCTTCGTTATTAGGCTTGGATAAATTTTAATTTAATTCCAAACCAAATATAATTAGGTTCGGATTACCATAATATGTTGATTATTTATGGTCATGATACATGTATTAATTGTATTTTAATATCATTCCTTATTATAACTATTGAATTGTATATATATTTTAAAAGTTAATAACTTTTGTATTTTTTATCAGTTTTACATATGTAATATATCAAATTAATCTTCTTTTGATGAGCTTCAATTTAACATCCATATTGTATCAATAAAATATAATTTATATTTATTTTTATAACAATAATAATTTTTTTTAATATTAATTAGAAAAATAAAATTATTTATCAACTAATATATTTATATTTCAAGTAGTTATATGATATAAGTTATAACAACTAATATAATATAATACATGTAAGTCATAAATAACACATATCATTCTAAAATATATAGTAATATATTTTTTTTTGTAAAAAAGTAAACTAAACTTAATATAGTTTTCTCATTAATTTTAAAATTTAAGAATAATTTTTTAACAAACACCTGTATAATACACGAGTATTGTACTAGTTAATAAGTTAATAATTAACTTAACAAGTAAATGTTTATCTCTACATAAATACGCGCAAATCTGTTATCAAGTTCATAATCTTCAATCACCTACCAACTAAATAAAAATTTTAACAATGTATAATAGTGATAAAGGAGTACACATTTTTTATTTTTAAGTGTAAATTGAAAAAAACATTACAATATTATGTGAAATATGTGCATTAGTCTCAATTGTTTGGTCACTAACCGGGCTGAATTGGAAACAAAACCCCAAAACATATATTAAGCTAATGGTAGGCATTGGAAGAGGCACCCGGGCTACAGCCCAGCTTGTTTACACGTGCCTCCGCCCTTGACTATTGGAACATTATCTTAAAAATGGTTCATTATTTTTTGGGATTAATATTATAAAAATGATACTTATTGCAATATAATGTACTGTTTTTTATTAGTAATGTCCAAAAATGATACAAATTGCAACATAACTATTATTATTGATGAGTGGAAAGTTAATGTTCCAAAAAATGGATAATGTCCAATTTAAAGGACCACAATTGGATTTTTCCCTAACAATTTTATGTAGTGTACGTTATATTATTTAATAAGCTACACAAGAGATCCACCAATTTGGAAGAAGAAAAAGAAAGCACTAGGAGCAATTCGAAGTATAAAGTTAAGAATAGACGTGGCAAAATAAAATACGATTATTAATGTTCTGAAAAGAAAAAAAAGGGAAAAAAGAAATAGATCATAGTGGAGTGTGCAAAGGCCTGTTACTGTTCCACTGCCATCAACAATCGTAGCTCCATCATGCCTTGCAACTTCCATTAATTCTTAGGGATTGCAAATATTATAGACGGGTCCCCATCTTATTTCCTTTTTCTGAAATTAAAAAGAAAGTAAAGAGAGAAAAAACACACCCCCACACACACACACACACACACAATATATTGATAGCACCTTCTTTTTATGATGATGAATAGCTATGCGCCCATATACATATAAATAGGTTTAGTGTGTAGAGTTGTAGCTTTCTTTTGCTCATCACTACGTACTATTTATGATGAGCAGTAAAACAGATTTTTCAGCTGGACATATTATGCAGCAGCCTTCATGTCCGTTTGTGATGTGGGATTTATTATGTGGCTCCAATTGAGCAGACAATTTTAACGGAATCATTTTCACTTCATCAAATCTCTCTCTCTCTCTCTCTCACACACACACACACACTCCCCTCTTTCATCTACTTTGCACACTGCTCTCCTGACTTCCACATTTTCAACACAACTCTCTCTCTCTCTCTCTCTCTCTCTCTCTCTCTGCCTTCTCTTCATATTTATATCTTCATATATATTATGTATCCCTGCTGGTCAATCGTATTACCCATCATCATTCTCCTTACATTTCACATGCATAATGCACTGCCTTTTTTTTAATTATTATTATTATTATTATTAACTTTATTATTATACATGGGACGAATTTGAAAACTGTTTCTCATATTAGGGTTGGGCTAGCTAGATTAGCTAGCTGTGATTGTTAGGATTTTGATTGACATTCTTTTTTTTTAAGTACATATATAATGACTCACCTCTAATGCGGATTTAATGTTAAAATAAGAGAAGAGCAAAGAAGTGTAATCGGTTATCAATTGTGATGTAGCGAGAGAGCCGCCACTATCAATATATATATATATATATATATATATATATATATATTGGATCACATGAGAATAATTCCTAGAGAGAAATGAGAATAATTGTGGGCCTTCAGATATGTGAAATCAACGGTCGCGCTCTGTACACTTAAGTTTTCACACAGTTGCGTGTGTTATCAGACACATTCATTGCATTTACGTTTTTCCCAATGAGTAATTGAGAGTAATGTCAGAAATTGAGAGGTGCTCTAATTGATATCAGTAATGGCGGAGCTCGAGGTATTAAATGGCGGTGATTTTCCGATTTACACCGTCTTATAGGACTTCTGGAGAGCGAGGCCACATTATACTTCACATTTTAGGGGTTAGGGTTAACAGTTCTAGAAATTACAAGATGGGAAACTCGCCTCAGTCAAAAAGTTCAGGTATATTGTTCTGCAATTATGTTTTCTATGAATTTTTTGGTTTTACAATAACTTTATTTTTTGGGTTTTTTAGTGTTTATAAGGCCATTCTATTTCGAAATTTTGTCCGTCCTCCGATATATGTTTGGGATTCTTCCTCACCCTATTTGTATTTACATATATCATTAT
Organism: Striga hermonthica; assembly: GCA_902706635.1. NCBI lineage: Eukaryota > Viridiplantae > Streptophyta > Magnoliopsida > Lamiales > Orobanchaceae > Striga > Striga hermonthica. The sequence goes on along the minus strand of CACSLK010026301.1, from coordinate 35,712 downwards.
CCATGGTTCATTCTCTTGTGCTCATTCAACTGTGTGTCTGTAATGCCCTTTTTTAGATGGTAGGTATGTATTAGATGGATGTTTGTAAGGTTTTGTATGTCTCCAGTCGTTAGGGTTATGCATTTAATCATTAATGTTTCAATGTTTGGTGTGTATAATCATTGGTATTGCCACTGATGACATACAGTCACTTGATGATAATCTCGGTTGTTTGGTTTTATTGTACAATTCGTAGGTGGTAATCGTAAAAAAAAGGGTTCTATGACGACAAATACTAGAGCTGATGAACAAAATCGGGATACTAGTAAGTATCTCGACTTAATCTGATGTTGTTATTGGTGTGATGAGATATTGTGCTCTCTTTGTACTAATTATGTCATCATTATCATATTGCAATTTGTTGTTATGTGGATTACAACAACGGGTTTCACTTGATGCTGGATCAATTTATGTGTTTAATTAACGAAGATCACGTAATAGAACAAAGACAGTGGCCTCGACCCGAGGTGAACCGAGGTGAAAGCTGTTGGAGCTGTTTCGTGTATATGAAAAATAGTCGGAGTTAGATCCCCTGTACAAGTGTAAGAATCAGCTATTTATAGTACACTTTCTGACACTAACTACGAGACATGTACGGTGGCTTTTTCATAAAGCAACTTTATGATGGGCGACGGTGTCAGTTGGGCCCACTCGAAATGATGGGAGCATTGGTTTGTGCACGCATTATGAATGTGGCGTCACCAGCTTTGGTTTTAGTGAGCTCGGTTATAATTGAACTCGGGATCTCGGTTGTGACCTCAGTTAGGAGTAAATTCGGTCTTAGCTTTGGGATTTGAACTGAAGTGAAGTTAATTACTTTGTTTGCATAGATAATCCGAATTATCAGGTCGGATAATAATAGAGAGGCCCCCGTTGTTAGCGGTTATATAGCAATGATAATCGCTGACAACGTATAGATTTGTAACAAGAGTCAGGTCTTGAGAGAGGCCCCGGACTTAGTTATGACTGTATCAGTATTGTGAATACGTATGGATACCGAGGTGAGGACACTTTGATGGCGTGACTTGACTTGGGAATAGCAGTAGGTACTTAATTTCTGAAACGGCACAACAGTTATTCATTAATTGTGGTGACGTATGGCGAAAAGCCGCACTGGATTAAAGATGAGTAACGGTTGTTTTCCTAGGCCGACACGTGTGGCATAGGTCCTGACAGTGGAAAAGTCGCGATGTTTGGGGCGATGGAGAGCGTGGTTTCCACGCGCCCCTAATTAAATGACCTAACGGTCACAATTCACAGACTATATATAGGCGCCTTCGAACTTTGGCAGGATTTTCTTACTTTTGCTAATTCCAAATTCTGTACACCGTCTTGAAGTGTGAAAATTTTCATTTTATTCCTAGAGTTACTCATTGGTTTGCTTGATATTTCTGTGGTTTATGCTACTTCCATCTTCATTTCGTGGATTCTAGGGTAAGCTTTACTCGCAAAATTGTTTATTTTCGAATTTTGCTCTTCAATTTCGTCCTTTTCTATCTGAAATCGAGTCATGGCTTCGAAGGATGTTGGTGATGGAGATTCTTTGGATAGAACTGTCTCGAAATCGGCTGTTATGTATCATGATTCTGAGCTCATCGACTTAGCTTACAAATATTATCGGTGGGATCCGAGCTATGTCGTTCATCTGGAGGTGAAACCGAATAGTACCGAAGAGGATGAGCTGGTTGAGGCGAACACTATGGTGTTGGAAGATCATTGGATAAGGCCGGAGAGGAGATGGCTGGATGTAACCATAGACTATGAGGGAGAACCGAGTATTCTGACCGACGCGAATATTGTATTACTGCGGGAACAAGTTCGAGTTCCGTCGTCGATTAAATTGTTTGCGCCATATCCTGAGGAAAGAATTACCTCTCCGCCTCCGGGTTGTGTGGTAGTGTTCGCGGAGAGTTTGAGGTCGGGTTTAAGGTTCCCACTGCCGAATATAATTACTGATTATTTGAGAGACTGGGGTCTCGTTCTCTGCCAAATTACTCCGAATAGTTGGAAAAAGAATATAGGATTAATGGTGTTGGCGCATGAGAAGAGATATGGGTTGCCTTCATGTGCAGATATAAGGAGTATTTACACCTTGAAGAGGAGTTCAAATACAAAAGTAGCCGAGCCCTCGTGTTGCTTTTTTGCTGGTGCGAAGGAAGGTACCGGTTTCAAAATTGGTGACTTGATTAAGGATGTTCCAGACACTCTTCACGGGTTTCAAGAAGAATAGTTATGGGTTGGAGGCGACTGGCAGTCAGCGGACTTTGCTGAAGAAACTCATGTGGATGATATGACAATTCCCATGAATATATCTTCTGGCTACTGTAAGTCTCTTTAGATAACTTTGGTATTTGTTTTTCTGACTATTTGCGTTTTGTGTACTAACAGGTTGGATTTTCGTGTTTGTAGCCAAGTGGACAAGAGAACTGAAGTTAAGCCCTGAGTTCGGTGGTGTGTTGGCTACGTTGTTTAAGCTCAAAGATTCTCTGCGGAGCTACAAGGACTTGATCTCGGAATGAAGACTTGAGTCAGCAGGATTATCCTCGGCGGCGGCTGACACTCAGTTTAAGCCAGTTATGTTGGTGCATTTTGGAGGAATGTCACTTTAATTTTAGAATTGAACTGTGAGCTAATGATCATCGTCTTTACCCCAGTATATTATCCTCTGATTGGTTTCTCGGGGTTTAGGACAGTTGAAGCGAGGAAGGAATTCCGACGTCGATTTCCAAACAAAGAACTTCGGAGTAAGATCGGAAAAAGTCATTCCCAACGGTTAACGAGTATGACGAGAAGAAATTTGGTTAAGGCTTTGAGGCAGAGGACGGCTGCGCCGAAGCCCCTTGAGATTGAGGCTCGCGCGACTTTGGTGATTGACTTGGAAAATCTAGATCATCATGAAGAGGTCGGAAACTTGGGAATGAGTCCGGTTATGAATGTAGAAGCAGTCATTCAGACCGAGCCGGAGAGAGATATAAATCCGACCGAGTTACCCTTATTGCAAGCTTCGACCGAGCTGGCTCAAGTTGCGACTGAGGAAAAACAATCATCCTCGAAGTCGTTGGAAGGTTCCCAGTCAGGAAAGAAAAAACGAAAATTGAAGAAAATATATGTCGAAGAAACTCCAGTGGCCGATGAAAGGAGATCAAAGAAAAAGCATGAATCCAGCCGTCATAAAAAAAGAAAGGGAAAAGATGAGTCTCCCATTTTCGAGAAATCGTTTTTGTCACTTGATGACGAAAAGGTGGAGAATTTGAATTTCCCCGCCAGAGTGGTAGAAGATTGGTTTACCACCTTCCAAATGGTAAAGACGCCTCAGATTTTGGCAAAAACAGCGATGCCAGAGAATTCGTTAAATGCTGCTCGGGTTCCATTAATGGTTTGGGACCCTAAGTCGGAGGTTGGTGTGTCTTTGCTCTCAAGTGTTCAACCGCTAAACTATGCCAAAGCTTGCATGGGAAGGGCCTTAGTTAGCTTAGTAGCGGCTGAGGATGATCACCGGTGGATAGCCGCACAGTTGGAAGAAAAGAATCACACTGTTTCTTTGAGGGATGGTGCTATTGCATCTTTACAAGAAGAAAAAGCCCAATCAGAATCTCTGTTGAAGGAAGCACTTGCCGACCGAGATGTGCACATTGAAGTTGCACAACGAGAAATCACTGTTCTGACCGACGAGAACAAGGTTTTAAAGACCTAAGTGGAGGAGTTGAAGAGGCGGTTGGCTTTTGTTGAACAGAGCCATAAGGCTCTTGAAATTAAAGTGGTGGGACTTGACGAGAAGTTGTTGAAAGAAAAGACCGAGCACCAAGAGACGCGGAGGAGTCGCTCGGAGATAGAAGCGGATTTGATTCGAGCTCGGGAAACTCATTTGACCGAGGTAGCGAAACTTGTGGATGAAAAGAAGGCTCATGGTGAGTCGATGTATGATGCTGGTGCTCTGGCAGGGAAAGAAGCTGCTGCGGCCGACCGTAATCAGCTCGGTGACAAGCACGTCGAAGTGACTGCTGGCCTTGGAACTGAAGGTGAACTTGTTGGCCCGGGTTTAGACATGAAGATGAACACCTGATCAATCTTCGATGGGTTATCGAGCAGTTCGAAAATGGGCTCTACGATACCGACGAGCTTCGACATTTTCTCTTTCGTGAACTTGAGAAATACAACTCCGATCTGGAGATCAAGGGGATGCACATCGAGGCCGATGAAGATGAAAAGGAATTTTGTGAATGGATGCTTCGTCGCGCCGATGAGATGGTAAAAAAATCCAGCTCTATCTCCTCTCACTGAAGAGCGTGAAGCTCTTCTTCGCAAGGCTTACGTAAATATGATTTTGGAGGGAGAGAAGGAGAAAAGAGAGGAGTTAGCCAACCTCTACATTGGGACTCTCGTCGAGGTAGTTGTAGAGCAGAACTTTGATGATATGACTCCGGAGCAAATCCGAGAAGTTGTTGCTGCCTATGCTGAGGTAAAGGCTAAGCATAAAGATGGGGTAACTAATGAAGTCCAGACTGTTTCCGAGGTGGATGTTCTTCCAACCGAGTCAGGAGATCCCCGACATGTGCTCGTCCCAGTATCTAATGTTGCTATCGACGCGGCTGCTAAGGCCAAGGAAGATGAGATCCTTACGCGGCTTTACAATCAGATGCAGTCGTCAGCAAATACTGAGGTTGGTGAGAGCAGCGGACTCGGAGGTGCTGACAAGGGGAGTGAAGATGTTTGATTGTTGTCTGCGTATTTTGTTTTTGTTTTTAATTTTATGTGTAAGCGGAGTGTGATTGAATTGGCGCCCTTAGTAGGCTATAATGTACCCTCGACTATCTTTTATGTTTTAATGAACAACTGTTTTCATTTTTGTTTTTGAGTTGTTCTCAGTTTGTTGTCTGTGTTTAGCAATTTTTAACCCAAGTGTTATTAACTTGGAATGTGTTTAAAAAATAACTCGGTTTCATTTAGTTTTAAATGAATGCACAAAAAGATGTTAAGTAAGAACGAGTTGAATGATTTTCACAAAGCATATCCGAGAGTTACTTGGATCTTATAGTGAAATTATCAGAGAGAAGGTAATAACATTTGCAGGCTGTAAATAGCTTGCATAACTTGACACTGTTTATATAGTGTCTAAGTTAATGAAAGTTCACTGTACTTCGTCACTGTTCAGTTAGAGAACGGACCCAACCGGACCAAGTGTATTCGACTGTCAATGAGACCTTGTCGAACCATTGTTTGCGGGTTCGACAAAAGACGAGCCTCTAGCTGACCAAATAAATCGTGGGATTTGGATATTTTATAAGGCATTGGCTTAACCGAGTGTAAAAATGTTTACTCGGTACCGAGTTTCGTTTTTCTTTACTCGGATTTTAAGTGATATGGCACAACATTTTGTTACAACAAAAAAGGGTGTTCCCGTCTCATCAAAAGGTGACAACATCGAAAGGTGACAGGAAAAATCATCAAAAGGAATGTAAATCCGATGATCTTCAACGTATTACTGATAGAAATTTTTGAGAAAGATGACATTCCAGGGATACTAGTGTGGAGTTCCATCAGGGTGTGGAATTCGGTAAGCACCATGAGGGAGTACTTGAATAACCTTAAAACATCTGGTAATGTACTATAACTCATCATTGCCCTAACCATTTCCATAAGAGTCCTGTTCCTCCGTTCGGCTACGCCATTCTGCTGAGGCGTGCCAGGCGCAGTCAGCTGGGATGTAATCCTATTATCCGTCAAGTAGCTCCTAAATTCATTCGAGAGATATTCACCACCACGATATGATCGTAATGACTTGATACTTTTTCCTAACTGCTTCTCCACGACTGCCTTATACTCCAAGAACTTCTCAAAGCATTCAGACTTGCGGTGTAGAAGGTAAATGTATCCATATCTCGAGTAATCATCGATAAATGTAACGAAGTACTCGAAACCA
>CACSLK010026200.1:28921-49802 GCA_902706635.1 Striga hermonthica | reverse complement strand
TTAAACATATACGATTTTGCTTCAAAACATGATGGTGCAATAAATATTTGTTTATCTACATCAAATAATGGTGTCATGTTCGAAAACAAGTTTTTCTGGAGACGTTGATTATTTTTTCGTGCTTGCCCTTATATACCCTTATTTTCCTTGGATTTTTTAAACGTATACAATTTTGCGTCAAAACATGATGGGGTGATAAATATATGTTATCCACAACAAATAATGGTGTCGTGCTCTAAAACAAGTCTTTCCGGAGACGGTGATTATTTTTTTGTGCTGGCCGCTATTTACCCTTATTTTCCTTGACTTTTTTTAACGTATACGATTTTGCTTCAAAACACAGTGAGGCAATAAATATATGTTATTCACATCAAATAATGGTGTCGTGTTCGAAAACAATTCTTTCAGAGACGTTGATTATTTTTCCGTGCTTGCCTCTATTTACCATTATTTTCTTGGACTTTTTTAATGTATACGATTTTGGTTCATTACACGATGGGGCTATAAATATATGTTATCCACATCAAATAATGGTGTCGTGTTTAAAAACAAGTCTTTTCCAGAGACGTTGATTATTTTTTCGTGCTTGCCCCTATTTACCCTTGACTTTTTTAAACGTATACGATTTTGTTTCAAAACACGATGGGGAGTCAAAACATGATGGTGCAATAAATATATATTTATCCACATCAAATAATGGTGACGTGTTCGAAAACAAGTCTTTCTGGAGACGTTGATTATTTTTTCGTGCTTGACCCTATTTAACCTTATTTTCCTTGACTTTTTTAAATGTATATGATTTTGTTTCAAAACACAATTGGGCGATAAATATATGTTATCCACATCAAATAATGATGCCGTATTAGAAAACAAATCTTTCAAAGATGTTGGTTATTTTTTCGTGGTTTCCCCTATTTACCCTTATTTTCCTTGACATTTTAAACGTATACGATTTTGCTTCAAAACATGATGGTGCAATAAATATATATTTATCCACATCAAATAAGGGTGTCGTGTTCGGAAACAAGTCTTTCTGGAGACGTTGATTATTTTTTCGTGCTTGCCCCTATTTACCCTTATTTTCCTTGGCTTTTTTAAACATATACGATGTTGCTTCAAAACACGGTGAGGCGATAAATATATGTTATCCACATCAAACAATGTTCTCGTGTTCAAAAACAAGTCTTTTTCAGAGACGTTGTTTATTTTTTCGTGCTTGCCCCTATTTACCCTTATTTTCCATGACTTTTTAAACGTATACGATTTGCTTCAAAACACGATGGGGCGACAAATATATGTTTATCCACATCAAATAATGGTGTCGTGTTCAAAAATTTGTCTTTTCAGAGACGTTGATTATTTTTCGTGCTTGCCCCTATTTACCATTATTTTCCTTGACTTTTTTAAACGTATATGATTTTTCTTCAAAACACGATGGGGCGATAAATATATGTTTATCCACATCACATAATGGTGCTGTGTTCGAAAACAAGTCTTTCCAGATACGTTGATTATTTTTTCGTGCTTGCCCTATTTACCCTTATTTTCTTTGACTTTTTTTAAACGTATACGATTTTGTTTCAAAACACGATGGAGCGATAAATATATGTTATGCACATCAAATAATGGTGTCGTAATCGAAAACTAGTCCTTCCAGAAACGTTGATTATTTTTTTGTGCTTACCCGTATTTACTCTTATTTTCCTTGATTTTTTTAAACGTATACAATTTTGTTTCAAAACACGATTGGGCGATAAATATATGTTATCCACATCTAATAATCATGTCGTGTTAGAAAACAAATCTTTCCAGAGATGTTGATTATTTTTTCGTGCTTGCCCCTATTCACCCTTATTTTCCTTGACTTTTTAAACGTATATGATTTTGCTTCAGAACATGATGGTGCAATAAATATATGTTTATCCACATCAAATAATGGCGTCGTGTTCTAAAACAAGTCTTTCTGGAGACGTTGATTATTTTTTCGTGCTTGCCCTTATATACCCTTATTTTCCTTGACTTTTTTAAACGTATACGATTTTGCGTCAAAACACGATGGAGTGATAAATATATGTTATCCACAACAAATAATGGTGTCGTGCTCTAAAACAAGTCTTCCCGTAGACGGTGATTATGTTTTTGTGCTTGCCCCTATTTACCCTTATTTTTCTTGACTTTTTTTAACGTATGCGATTTTGCTTCAAAACACGGTGAGGCGATAAATATATGTTATCCACATCTAATAATGGTCCTGTGTTCGAAAACAAGTCTTTTCAGGAGACGTTGATTATTTTTCGTGCTTGCCCCTATTTACCCTTATTTTCCTTGACTTTTATAAACGTATACGATTTTGCTTCAAAACACGATGGGGCGATAAATAGATGTTATTCACATTAAATAATGGTGTCGTGTTCTAACCTAGTCTTTCCGGAGACGTTAATTATATTTTCGTTCTTGCTTCTATTAACCCTTATTATCCTTGACTTTTTAAACGTATACGATTTTGCTTCAAAACACGATGGGGCGATGAATATATGTTTATCCACATCAAATAATGGTGTCGTGTTAAAAAATAAGTCTTTTCAGAGACGGTGATTATTTTTTCGTGCTTGCCCCTATTTACCCTTATTTTCCTTGACTTTTTTAAACATATACGATTTTGTTTCAAAACACGATGGGGCGATAAATATATGTTATTCACATCAAATAATGGTGCCGTGTTCGAAAACAAGTCTTTCCAGAGATGTTGATTATTTTTTGTGCTTGCCCTATTTACCCTTATTTTTCTTGACTTTTTTTAAACGTATACGATTTTGCTTCAAAACACGATGTGGCGATAAATATATGTTATTCACATCAAATAATGGTGTCGTGTTCTAAAACTAGTCTTTCCAGAGACGTTAATTATTTTTTCGTTCTTGCCCCTAATTACCCTTATTTTCCTTGACTTTTTTTTTAAACGTATACGATTTTGCGTCAAAACATGATGGGGTGATAAATATATGTTATCCACAACAAATACAGGTGTCGTGCTCAAAAACAAGTCTTTTCGGAGACGGTGATTATTTTTTTGTGCTTGCCCCTATTTACCCTTATTTTTCTTGACTTTTTTAAACGTATATGATATTGCTTCAAAACACGGTGAAGCGATAAATATATGTTATCCACATCTAATAATGGTCTCGTGTTCGAAAACAAGTCTTTTCCGGAGACGTTGATTATTTTTTCGTGCTTGCCCTTATATACCCTTATTTTCCTTGACTTTTTTAAACGTATACGATTTTGCGTCAAAACATGACGGAGTGATAAATATATGATGTCCACAACAAATAATGGTGTCGTGCTCTAAAACAAGTCTTCTCGGAGACGGTGATTATTTTTTTGTGCTTGCCCCTATTTACCCTCACTTCTCTTGACCTTTTTTAACGTATACGATTTTGCTTCAAAACACGGTGAGGCGATAAATATATGTTATCCACATCTAATAATGGTCCTATGTTCGAAAACAAGTCTTTTCCGGAGACGTTGATTATTTTTTCGTGCTTGCCCCTATTTACCCTTATTTTCATTGACTTTTTTCGTGCTTGCCCCTATTTACCCTTATTTTCACATTAAATAATGGTGTCGTGTTCTAACCTAGTCTTTCCGGTGACGTTAATTATATTTTCGTTCTTGCCCCTATTAACCCTTATTTTCCTTGACTTTTTAAACGTAAACGATTTTGCTTCCAAACACGATGGGGCGATAAATATATGTTTATCCACATCAAATAATGGTGTCGTGTTAAAAAACAAGTCTTTTCAGAGACGGTGATTATTTTTTTGTGCTTGCCCCTATTTACCCTTATTTTCCTTGACTTTTTTAAACGTATACTATTTTGTTTCAAAACACGATGGGGCGATAAATATATGTTATTCACATCAAATAACAGTGTCGTGTTTGAAAACAAGTCTTTCCAGAAATGTTTATTATTTTTCGTGCTTGCCCTATTTACCCTTATTTTCCTAGACTTTTTTTAAACGTATACAATTTTGCTTCAAAACACGATGTGGCGATAAATATATGTTATTCACATCAAATAATGGTGCTGTGTTCTAAAACTAGTCTTTCCGGAGACGTTAATTATTTTTTCGTTCTTACCTCTATTTACCCTTATTTTCCTTGACTTTTGTTAAACGTATACGATTTTGCGTCAAAACATGATGGGGGTGATAAATATATGTTATCCACAACAAATACTGGTGTCGTGCTCTAAAACAAGTCTTTCCGGAGACGGTGATTATTTTTTTGTGCTTGACCCTATTTACCCTTATTTTTCTGGACTTTTTTAAACGTATACGATAATGCTTCAAAACACGGTGAGGCGATAAATATATGTTATCCACATCTAATAATGGTCTCGTGTTCGAAAACAAGTCTTTTCCGGAGACGTTGATTATTTTTTCGTGCTTGCCCCTATTTACCCTTATTTTCCTTCACTTTTTTAATCGTATACGATTTTGTTTCAAAACACGATAGGGCGATAAATATATGTTATTCACATCAAATAATGGTGCCGTGTTCTAAAACTAGTCTTTCCGGAGACGTTAATTATATTTTCGTTCTTGCCCCTATTTACCCTTATTTCCTTGACTTTTTTAAATGTATACGATTTTGCTTCAGAACACGATGGGGCGATAAATATATGTTATTCACATCAAATAATGGTGCCGTGTTCGAAAACAAGTCTTTCCAGAGATGTTGATTATTTTTCGTGCTTGCCCTATTTACCCTTATTTTCCATGACTTTTTTTAAACGTATACGATTTTGCTTCAAAACACGATGTGGCGATAAATATATGTTATTCAAATCAAATAATGGTGCCGTGTTCTAAAACTAATCTTTTCGGAGACGTTAATTATTTTTTCGTTCTTGCCCCTATTTACCCTTATTGTTCTTGACTTTTTTTAAACGTATACGATTTTGCGTCAAAACACGATGGGGGTGATAAATATATGTTATCCACAACAAATACTGGCGTCGTGCTCTAAAACAAGTCTTTTCGGAGACGGTGATTATTTTTTTGTGCTTGCCCTTATTTACCCTTATTTTTCTGGACTTTTTTAAACGTTTACGATATTGCTTCAAAACACGGTGAGGCGATAAATATATGTTATCCACATCTAATAATGGTCTCGTGTTCGAAAACAAGTCTTTTTCGGAGACGTTGATTATTTTTTCGTGCTTGCCCCTATTTACCCTTATTTTCTTGACTTTTTTAAACGTATACGATTTTGTTTCAAAACATGATGGGGCGATAAATATATGTTATTCACATCAAATAATGGTGTCGTGTTCTAAAATTAGTCTTTCCGGAGACGTTAATTATATTTTCGTTCTTGTCCCTATTTACCCTTATTTCCTTGATTTTCTTAAACGTATACGATTTTACTTCAAAACACGATGGGGCGATAAATATATGTTATTCACATCAAATAATGGTGCCGTGTTCTAAAACTAGTCTTTCTGGAGACGTTAATTATATTTTCGTTCTTGCCCCTATTTACCTTTTTTTTTCCTTGACTTTTTAAACGTATACGATTTTGCTTCAAAACACGATGGGGCGATAAATATATGTCATTCCCATCAAATAATGGTGTCGAGTTCTAAAACTAGTCTTTTTGGAGACATTAATTATATTTTCGTTGTTGCCCCTATTTACCCTTATTTTTCTTGACTTTTTTTGAACGTATACGATTTTACGTCAAAACACGATGGCGGTGATAAATATATGTTATCCACAGCAAATACTGGTGTCGTGCTCTAAAACAAGTCTTTCCGGAGACGTGATTATTGTAACACCCCGGACAAATATTATATTAATAGCTCGACTTATTTATCGGATTTAGTATTATTTTAATTATGCGGAGCCCAAGTTGTTAAAATCGAGCCCAATCTATTAGGCCCGATTTTTTAAGCCCAATTCCTACAAAACCCTAAGCTACCCACCCTCTTATAAATATATGCTCCCTTGTCTCCCAACAAGACAACATCAAGAAACCCTAGCCCCAATTTACTATTCATTGTCTTCCTCATTCAAGTTTCAAGATCCAAACACCCCACTACCTCTATTAAAGCTTAGAACACCACCATCCATGTAAGCTCCGGCGACCAACTCCCATCTCCGGTGACTCCCAGCTCCAAACCCGCAGCCACCACGAGCTCATCCCTTCACCACCATCTCCGGCGGCCGCAGCTCAAAATCCGACCAAAATCCGCAGCTCGAAGACCCGTCCAGCTCCTCCACGGCAAGACCAATCTCAGCCCGTTCACGACGAGCACCGGAAACCTCAGCCCGCAGCTCCTCCAGCCCCATTTTTCCGGCGTGTCGACGAGCCTCGCGAGCACCACCAGCACCACCTCAGCTCCGCCGCGTCCTCCGACCAAAAGCTCTCCAGCCCCGTTTTTCCGGCGCGTCGACGAGCCTCGCGAGCACCACCAGCACCACCTCAGCTCCGCCGTGGCTCTCTTCCCTACGAGTTTGCAGCGTTGGCGACTCTGCTCGCAGTCCGGCGAGCACGAACCTTCACGGCGAGGCCCAGATCCGGCGACCCGCGACCCGCGACTGACCAGACCCGCGCGTCCTCCTTCTCGACGAGCAGACCAGCAGCACGACCTCGAACCCGACCCCAACCTCACGCGTGAAGACTGCAGCTCCTATTCACGCGTCCAACAGTGGCCGGTGTTCGTAGATTCGCGGGCCAACCACCACAGCGCCTCCACGCGCGCCCGAGCTCAGAGTTCAGCCCATAAACCGAGTCCAGCACCTCAATCTCGGGCCAAACAGCAGCCCAGCTCCTCAGATCCACGATTCTCAGCCCAAAACCGAGCCCATAGCCTAGACCCGAGTACACCTGAGCACAACTGGGTCGTTCCCTAGCCATTTTAATTTTTTCGACTTTCAATTTGACCCTTTCGAGAGGTATATCGGCTTAAACCTTACTCCATGAGCTTAAATGAATATTTAGATGAATTTTAAAATTTACGGGAGGTGATTTCGAGCATTATAAGATTTATGGTGAATTTATCGGCTTAAATGGCATTAAATTCCGTAAATATTGGTTGCTGCCCGGAAAAATGCGAAACTAGCGTGATAAAATTCGTATAGCTGACTTGAGGCCTACGTTTTAATTTCGTAATTTTTGGTGCTCGTTTAGTATGTTAACTGGATTTTTGAATATGTAGCTGAAAGGCCCGATTTTTGACAAATATGATAAAGACCTCAGAATTCGATGCAACTTTCACGAAAAATCCTATAAATGCTAAGTATGTCGTGGGTTAAATTTCATAATTTTTAGAGGATGTTTGTTATGCCTATAAATTCGAGACTTTAGCTGCTTTGGTGCAAACCTTAGAATTTATCCAGTTGAGACTTGGCTAAAATCACTAGAAATCAAGTTGAATTTAAAGTTTGAGTTTTTGACTTGAACCGAGATAGATAGCCGGGTGAGTAGAGAACCCTAGTTTGGCCTTTTCCCGGTCAGTCCAGGTGAACTCTAGATCCGAGTAGAAAAGTTGTGCGTCGGTGGATGTCGTGTCCTTGCGTATGTACCCGGACCACAGTTAAACCGAGTTGCACCTAGTCAGACGAGCAACCGGCCAGCTCAGACTGAGCCACCGGGCCAGTTCAGTCGAATCGGTCCGGATAGTCTGAACGATTCGAGAATAGCAGTTCAGAATATCGGTTTGAGCGTGAACCGAGTTTCAGTATTTTTCCGAACCCAGTCAGATAAGTTAGACCAGATAAATCAGATAAGATCAGACCAGTCAGATAAGTTAGACCAGATAAATCAGATAAGCAGACCAGACTTAAAAATGTTTCAAAGAACTCTAGAATGCCTCAAAGTCAACAAATCTTTCCAAAACAGCTCAAATCCTCTAAATTCATATTAAATGATCGAGCAAGAGAACCTAGTAAAATCAGATAATAAAAAGAATCAAATTTTCAGTTTGAGCTTAGTACTTAGTACATTTTGCTCAAATATTTATGTAGCTTAAGGAGAGTCGAGCCTCCGACAGCTACCAGTCAGTCAGCACTTTCCTAGCAGTAGCAGTTTATCAGGTGGGGGTCACGTACTGGTTGTACATCATCTTTAATTTCCGTACCATGTCCGAGGTATGTATGAGAAATAGTTAGATCATCATGAGGGAGGCCGTGGCAGGCCTTAATGATCCCTCGTGATTCTGAGGGAGGCCTTAATTGGCCTCAATGATCCCCCGGAGTGTGCACATGATTGGCTTTTAAGCCCCAGGGTCTTTATGACCATCAGTTGCCCTAGTTACAATTTCAGTTCAGATCAGTTCTTATATACTTAAAGTCATGATATTGTTATTAACGATGCTATATAATTAAGTACTGGTCTTTGCGGAGCATAGTGGTTTTGCTCACGCCCCCACTACGTTTTTCAGGTGACGGAGCGGCGCGTGGCGCGTGAGATTTCAGTGGTGGTCGTGGTTATTAGCAGTCTTTTTGTTACGCATTTACATGTCACTTATATGAACATGTATTATTATTACTATGCGTAGACATATTATGTTTCAGCTTCCGCACATCTCAGACTTAGTATGTATTATGAGATTATCAGACTTATGCATGTATAATGCCTTTATCTCCGTGGTACCTTTATATAACGGATTTGATTAGGTTGCATGTATTTATTTACGTCTGCATGAGAAAGAGTTTAAGTTAGTAGCATCCCGCAGGTTAGTATGAGTATTTTCGAAAATAAAGTTTAAGAGTTTTTCGAAAATAAAAAGCAAAAATTTTACTCTGATTTTATAAATTCTAGAAATAATTAGGCGGGGTGTTACAGTTGGTATCAGAGCCACTTTGTGGTTCTGTATACTTGAAGAGTTCAGAAAAGCATGACCACGCCACGCTCACGCCGCGCCGACTCCGAGGTAAGTCACCTAAGTTTTAAATTTCTGCAAGTGCATGAAAATATAGCAAGAGACCTTAAGGGCCTAGTATCTATCCTCCGAATAGAAAGAGAACTCTAGACAGAAATCTAGAAAGTTTAGCTAAGTCCAACTCTAGACTATAGCAGAACTCTAGCAAAATATTAGAAGAGTTAAGTATAAACCGGAACTCTAGCCAAGCTAGGTGTTTTCGAAAATTTGTTAAAAATTCGCTAAGTATAGTATAGCTATTTTTTAATCGGCTATACAGTGTTAGTTCAATAGTTAGTGGCTTTCCAGAAAGCCACCACGCAGAACTCCAAACCCACCGGCAGAGCGGAAACATGCCACAGTCGTAGGCCAATTACCGAGATTGGTGGAACGACTACTGGCGTTTGGGGAAGGAGGAGCATTATGAGCTAACATGAGAGTGGCTCAAGTAGATTTTGGAAGTCAAGTTTTACCGCACTATTTTCGCGAGAGAATAGAGCGAGAGTTATATGCCCTTCTGCAAGGGGCCGCTCGGTAGAGGAGTACGAGCACAAATTCGTTCGTAAGAGCGCGGTTGCTCGTCACCTCGTAAATACCAAGGAGAAGAATGTAATAGTTTTTAGAAAGAAATGAGGAGAGACATTCAGATTCTAGTGGCCAAACATGGCTACGAAAAGCAAGTTGTAGCTATAACTCAGCATTTTCGAAGGTTAGATAACAGACATTACGGACAAGCGTGATTGTTGTACGCACAGTTATAACGGGGATCGTGCGACGAGCCACATTGATAATAAATGAAGAGATAGAGAGAAAAAGAGATAGAGAGAGAGAGAGAAACCGCTCGAGATTTCTTAACGAATTAGTGTTGGAAATGTTAAAAGAAGAATAAGTCGATAGATATCAGTACATAGGTAAGACAGTGGACTTTTCATTGTATGAACTATGTATGCTTGAGTAAAGTTCTAACTCTAGAGATTGCCTCACTTAAAACTGGCAAGATGCCTTCAAGCAAGTATAAGAAGCAAGGGTTTCAGTGTGTAAGAGTTGTAGGTCCGGGTAAGTCCTGGAGGCTTGAAATAAAAGCCATAAGTCCGGGAAGAACCATGGAGGCTTGAAGCTGAACCATAGTAGACATGTTCCCGTATGAGGTAATCTCTAGTAGTCAAAGAAGGAGAAGATCAAGTTTAACAGAACAAGAGCAAGGATCACATGTTAAATCACAATTTGACACCACGATGACTTACTCGTCATCTCGAAAAAGAAGCCATCACCCACGGAAGATTCCGATAGAATTAAAATGCACAAACAACAGTCCGTAGCAGCCACCAGTAGATCCAACAAAAGCCAAAGTGGGAGATCGCAACAACCATAATTCAAGAAGAAGAACCAACCCCGCACAGGGGAAAGTTGAAGATAGTCTTTTTAGAAAGACGAAGACCTATAAATTACGCGTTCATATACCGACAGAGAAATTTTTAAAAGTCGTGATTAGAGAACATGTCACTATCAACACTCGGAGAGTTAACCGTTGTTCGCAATCGTGTGACATATTTTCATAAATATTATGAGGAAGACCACTTGACCGAAAGGTGGAAGTCAATTGACCAAGTGCCAGAATAGGACCAGTGTTAGCAGAGCCAAACGTATGAGACGTCAGAAAGCTACGAAAGTTGAAGACTCAAATCCGAATTGGGAATTGTTGGGCCAAGAACGTCACTTTATAGTGCGCCTGACGGTTCATAAATAAAGGAAGATATGCACCCATTACCGAAAGCTAAGTAGACTCAAGGAGGAGAGTAAGTATTCACCTTCGAGAGCCGAAAAATTGTTGACCCCATGAGGGAAAACCGCAAGTTCCAACATTTACTTGAAGCTCGGACATCCTCCACCAGAAGTCGAGGGACCCGATTCCTCAAGATCAGAAAGCACGTGAAAGTTGCAGTGATGAAATCATCTCTAAGTATTGGTGGTGTTTCGACATCACTAGTTTTAGATTAGGCCTTGAGAAAAAGAAATTATGAAGAAACAGATAAATAGTAAGCGTAAAGATAACTTGAGAGAGTTGTCTAGCGAGCAAAGTAGAAGTATCCTCAACAACAGGGAATAGTATTCCAGTATTAAGCTGAGACATAGTGTAAAGAAGAGCAACCGTAGTGAAAGAAATAGAGAACAAAGAAGCCTTAATAGTAAGATTTTAGTACCCTTGGGTAAAGTTTACCCATTTAAGCAGTGAGACACTCAAATTGTACTAAGAAGCAGATAGATCCAAGCACAACCTGCGTGCATTAGCACGTATCCAGAGCCCATACTGATGTTCCACACACTTGTCCCACTTTCGCCCTATCATTGGGGCAAAGCCACCGAGTTCGTGCCCGTGCACCGAGTCCGATCGAGTCGCGCCCCTACGCTCTGCCCAACGCCCGTGCGTCCGTCAATCCTACCAGTCAACGCACCGATTCCGTTAGTCGTGGCCCAAGCATGCCCCTGCGTCAGCGGCCGTGGCACCATTCAAAGTTGTACGTTGCAGTACAATAAGGCTACTAACGTAAGACGTGGACGCGACCTTGTTGTGATTGCAGGCGACTCTGACCCTGCAAGTACATCGCACGCAGGTACCGCATATAGGTATTCCGCGCCCGTGGGCCCCGGGTAGTGGGTGAACCGCATGTGGCATACCGCACGCAATGTGCCGCCTCGTCAGGAGCCGAGTCACGATGAGTCGAACCACAATTGTTAGCTGTCCTCATCAGTTTTACAGATCGATGTATAATTAAGAAAGAGGATCAGAACGCTTAAAGGCTTGCGTTCTGAATGACAGACTCG
This sequence comes from Striga hermonthica, assembly GCA_902706635.1. NCBI lineage: Eukaryota > Viridiplantae > Streptophyta > Magnoliopsida > Lamiales > Orobanchaceae > Striga > Striga hermonthica. The sequence goes on along the minus strand of CACSLK010026200.1, from coordinate 38,050 downwards.
TATAGAAGTACAATTTGCCACTAAAGCAATTAATAGAAGAATAGAATAGACATGACATCGTACGTTTTAGTACGGACATGAGTGTGGATCGCTGACATACGAGAAAGAGAGCGAGAGAATGTTTTTCGATCAATAGCAGGCCGACAGACAAGGGAGTAGAAATCAGTGATCCACACAAAGATTTATACAACCTTGAAGCGACAAAAGTCGGGTATATGCTAGCCACAGAAAGACTTGTAGACTAGTGTGTACGGTAAGATGACCTGAGGGTCACAACTGCAAAGAAACTACAACATAGTTACCCCATCCATTTCCATCTTATAGTCGAGATGGTGAGCTAAGCCTAACGTTTGGGGCTTTATCGGTTAAATTTTTGGGAAATGTTTAGCGATTTCTCCACACCTCGAGTTTGAGGAGTTGTACTCGAGCTCGAACACGTGGGAAACTTAAATGAGTCTCACGTTGATCCGTGTTGACACGTGAGGTAGTACCTACGGCCACCTTGTGGCGGAAGGTACGCTAGTTAGAGAGCCGAGAAGTAGGCCTCTTTAAGTCCATGAGTGTCGCCATAGCTAGAGCGATACCACTAAAAGAATAGATGAGCTTCTTTTAAAGTTTCTAAGTATAGTTTCTAAAAGTTTTGTATTGGATTTTATCTAAGACACGTAGTGAATTTTGGTGAACCGCCATGGCGAACCAGTACCAGTGAGACGGGTTTTATGATCGGAGCAGACTTATACAGTATCCAGATAGGAACACTCAGTTCTCGAACTTGAGATAACGGTGTATAATAGTCAAAAGTCGGGTAAATTATAGAGGCTTGAAATAAGAGTCACTAGTCCGGATTTACCTGGGGGCTTGAAGCCGGAGTTGCCAAGGCAAAGCCAAGATCACTAGTAAGAAGAAGACTGAGGTCAAAGCTAGCTATCCAGATTTCCAGTTCTGATTAGTAGTATCGTATTATGTATTTTCAGTTTCTAGTTTTAGTCGAGTTGGCCTTATGTTTAGTTTTGTCATTTCCGGGGACGGAAATGTTTTAAGGAGGATAGATTGTAACACCCCGGACAAATATTATATTAATAGCTCGACTTATTTATCAGATTTAGTATTATTTTAATTATGCGGAGAATTATTAATATTAATTGCATAATTTATTTATTATTAAGCCCAAGTAGTATTTTAAAATCGAGCCTAGTAGCAATTATTTATCCGAGCCCAAGTTGTTAAAATCGAGCCCAATCTATTAGGCCCGATTTTTTAAGCTCAATTCCTACAAAACCCTAAGCTGCCCACCCTCCTATAAATATATGCTCCCTTTTCTCCCAACAAGACAACATCAAGAAACCCTAGCCCCAATTTACTATTCATTGTCTTCCTCATTCAAGTTTCAAGATCCAAACACCCCACTACCTCCATTAAAGCTTAGAACACCACCATCCATGTAAGCTCCGGCGACCAACTCCCATCTCCGGCGACTCCTAGCTCCAAACCCGCAGCCACCACAAGCTCATCCCGTCACCACCATCTCCGGCGGCCGCAGCTCAAAACCTGACCAAAATCCGCAGCTCAAAGACCCGTTCAGCTCCTCCACGGCAAGACCAATCTCAGCCCGTTCGCGACGAGAACTGGAAACCTCAGCCCGCAGCTCCTCCAGCCCCGTTTTTTCGGCGCGTCGACGAGCCTCGCGAGCACCACCAGCACCACCTCAGCTCCGTCGCGTCCTCCAACCAAAAGCTCTCCAGCCCCATTTTTCCGGCGCGTCTACGAGCCTCGCGAGCACCACCAGCACCACCTCAGCTCCGCCGCGGCTCTCTCTCCTACGAGTTTGCAGCGTTGGCGACTCTGCTCGCAGTCCGGCAAGCACGAACCTTCACGGCGAGGCCCAGATCCGGCGACCCGCGACCCGCGACTGACCAGACCCGCGCGTCCTCCTTCTCGACGAGCAGACCAGCAGCACGACCTCGAACCCGAACCCAACCTCACGCGTGAAGACTGCAGCTCCTATTCACGCGTCCAACAGTGGCCGGTGTTCGTACATTCGCGGGCCAACCACCACAGCGCCTCCTCGCGCGCCCGAGCTTGGAGTTCAACCCATAAACCGAGTCCAGCACCTCGATCTCGGCCCAAACAGCAGCCCAGCTCCTCAGATCCGCGATTCTTAGCCCAAAACCGAGCCCATAGCCTAGACCCGAGTACACCCGAGCACAACCGGGTCGTTCCCTAGCCATTTTAATTTTTCCGACTTCTGATTTGACCCTTTCGAGAGGTATATCGGCTTAAACCTTACTCCATGAGCTTAAATGAATATTTAGATGAATTTTAAAATTTACGGGAGGTGATTTCGAGCGTTATAAGATTTATGGTGAATTTATCGGCTTAAATGGCATTAAATTCCGTAAATATTGGTTGCTGTCCGGAAAAATGCGAAACTAGCGTGATAAAATTCGTATAGCTGACTTGACGCCTAGGTTTTAATTTCTTAATTTTTGGTGCTCATTTAGTATGTTAACTGGATTTTTGAATATGTAGCTGAAAGGCCCGATTTTTGATAAATATGATAAAGACCTCGGAATTCAATGCAACTTTCACGAAAAATCCTATAAATGCTAAGTATGCCGTGGGTTAAATTTCATAATTTTTAGAGGATGTTTGTTATGCCTATAAATTCGAGACTTTAGCTGCTTTGGTGAAAACCTTAGAATTTATCCAGTTGAGACTTGGCTAAAATCACTAGAAATCAAGTTGAATTTGAAGTTTGAGTTTTTGACTTGAACCGAGATAGATAGCCAGGTGAGTAGAGAACCCTAGTTTGGCCTTTTCCCGGTCAGTCCAGATGAACTCTAGATTCGAGTAGAAAAGTTGTGCGTCGGTGGATGTCGTGTCCGTGCGTATGTACCCGGACCACAGTTAAACCGAGTTGCACCTAGTCAGACGAGCAACCGGCCAGCTCAGACTGAGCCACCGGTCCAGTTCAGTCGAATCGGTCCGGATAGTCTGAACGATTCGAGAATAGCAGTTCGGAATATCGGTTTGAGCGTGAACCGAGTTTCAGTATTTTTCCGAACCCAGTCAGATAAGATCAGACCATTCAGATAAGTTAGGCCAGATAAATCAGATAAGATCAGACTAGTCAGATAAGTTAGACCAGATAAATAAGATAAGATCAGACCAGTCAGATAAGTTAGACCAGATAAATCAGATAAGCAGACCAGACTTAAAAATGTTTCAAAGAACTCTAGAATGCCTCAAAGTCAACAAATCTTTCCAAAATAGCTCAAATCCTCTAAATTCATATTAAATGATCGAGCAAGAGAACCTAATAAAATCAGATAATAAAAAGAATCAAATTTTCAGTTTGAGCTTAGTACTTAGTACATTTTGCTCAAATATTTATGTAGCTTAAGGAGAGTCGAGCCTCCGACAGCTACCAGTCAGTCAGCACTTGCCTAGCAGTAGCAGTTTATCAGGTGGGGGTCACGTACTAGTTGTACATCATCTTTAATTTCCGTACCATGTCCGAGGTATGTATGAGAAATAGTTAGATCATCATGAGGGAGGCCGTGGCGGGCCTTAATGATCCCCCGTGATTCTGAGAGAGGCCTTAATTGGCCTTAATGATCCCCCGGAGTGTGCACATGATTGGCTTTTAAGCCCCAGGGTCTTTATGACCATCAGTTGCCCTAGTTACAGTTTCAGTTCAGATCAGTTCTTATATACTTAAAGTCATGATATTGTTATTAACGATGCTATATAATTAAGTACTGGTCTTTGCGTAGCATAGTGGTTTTGCTCACGCCCCCACTACGTTTTTCAGGTGACGGAGCGGCGCGTGGCGCGTGAGATTTCAGTGGTGGTCGTGGTCATTAGCAGTCTTTTTGTTACGCATTTACATTTCACTTATATGAACATGTATTATTATTACTATGCGTAGACATATTATGTTTCAGCTTCCGCACATCTCAGACTTAGTATGTATTATGAGATTATCAGCCTTATGCATGTATAATGCCTTTATCTCCGTGGTACCTTTATATAACGGATTTGATTAGGTTGCATGTATTTATTTACGTCCGTATGAGAAAGAGTTTAAGTTAGTAGCATCCCGCAGGTTAGTATGAGTATTTTCGAAAATAAAGTTTAAGAGTTTTTCGAAAATAAAAAGCAAAAATTTTACTCTGATTTTATAAATTCTAGAAATAATTAGGCGGGGTGTTACAATTATTTTTTTGTGCTTGCCCCTATTTACCCTTATTTTTCTTGACTTTTTTAAACGTATACGATATTGTTTCAGAACACGGTGAGGCGATAAATATATGTTATCCACATCTAATAATGGTCTCGTGTTTGAAAACAAGTCTTTTCCGGAGACGTTGATTATTTTTTCGTGCTTGCCCCTATTTACCCTTATTTTCCTTGACTTTTTTAAACGTATATGATTTTGCTTCAAAACACGATGGGGCGATAAATATATGTTTATCCACATCAAATAATGGTGACGTGTTCGAAAACAAGTCTTTCCAGATACGTTGATTATTTTTTCGTGCTTGCCCTATTTACCCCTATTTTTTCTTTGACTTTTTTAAACGTGTACGATTTTGTTTCAAAACACGATGGGGCGATAGATATATGTTATCCACATCTAATAATGATGCCGTGTTCTAAAACTAGTCTTTCCGGAGACGTTAATTATATTTTCATTCTTGCCCCTATTTACCCTTATTTCCTTGACTTTTTTAAACGTATACGATTTTGCTTCAAAACACGATGGGGCGATAAATATATGTTATTCACATCAAATAATGGTGCTGTGTTCGAAAACAAGTCTTTCCAGAGATGTTGATTATTTTTCGTGCTTGCCCTATTTACCCTTATTTTCTAAGACTTTTTTTAAACGTATACAATTTTGCTTCAAAACACGATGTGGCGATAAATATATGTTATTCACATCAAATAATGGTGTCGAGTTCTAAAACTAGTCTTTCCGGAGACGTTAATTATTTTTTCGTTCTAGCCCCTATTTACCCTTATTTTCCTTGACTTTTTTTAAACGTATACAATTTTGCGTCAAAACACGATGGGGGTGATAAATATATGTTATCCACAACAAATACTGGTGTCGTGCTCTAAAACAAGTCTTTCCGGAGACCTGATTATTTTTTTGTGCTTGCCCCTATTTACCCTTATTTTTCTTGACTTTTTTAAACGTATACGATATTGTTTCAAAACACGGTGAGGCGATAAATATATGTTATCCACATCTAATAATGGTCTCGTGTTCGAAAACAAGTCTTTTCCGGAGATGTTGATTATTTTTTCGTGCTTGCCCCTATTTACCCTTATTTTCCTTGACTTTTTTAAACGTATATGATTTTGCTTCAAAACACGATGGGGCGATAAATATATGTTTATCCACATCAAATAATGGTGCCGTGTTCGAAAACAAGTCTTTCCAGATACGTTGTTTATTTTTTCGTGCTTGCCCTATTTACCCTTATTTTCTTTGACTTTTTTAAACATGTACGAATTTGTTTCAAAAACACGATGGGGCGATAAATATATGTTATCCACATCTGATAATGATGCCGTGTTAGAAAACAAATCTTTCCGGAGATGTTGATTTTTTATCGTGCTTGCCCCTATTTACCCTTATTTTCCTTGACTTTTTAAACGTATACGATTTGCTTCAAAACACGATGGGGCGATAAATATATGTTTATCCACATCAAATAATGGTGTCGTGTTCAAAAATTAGTCTTTTCAGAGACGTTGATTATTTTTCGTGCTTGCCCCTATTTACCATTATTTTCCTTCACTTTTTTAAACGTATATGATTTTGCTACAAAACACGATGGGGCGATAAATATATGTTTATCCACATCACATAATGGTTCCGTGTTCGAAAACAAGTCTTTCCAGATACGTTGATTATTTTCTCGTGCTTGCCCTATTTACCCTTATTTTCTTTGACTTTTTTAAACGTATACGATTTTGTTTCAAAACACGATGGGGCGATAAATATATGTTATCCACATCAAATAATGGTGTCGTGTTCGAAAACAAGTCCTTCCAGAAACATTGATTATTTTTTTGTGCTTACCCGTATTTACTCTTATTTTCCTTAACTTTTTTTAAACATATACGATTTTGTTACAAAACACGATTGGGAGATAAATATATGTTATCCACATCTAATAATGATGTCGTGTTAGAAAACAAATCTTTTCGGAGATGTTGATTATTTTTTCGTGCTTTCCCCTATTCACCCTTATTTTTCTTGACTTTTTAAACGTATACGATTTTGCCTCAAAACATGATGGTAATGGTGTCGTGTTCTAAAACAAGTCTTTCTGGAGACGTTGATTATTTTTTCGTGCTTGCCCTTATATACCCTTATTTTCCTTGACTTTTTTAAACGTATACGATTTTGCGTCAAAACACGATGGAGTGATAAATATATGTTATCCACAACAAATAATGGTGTCGTGCTCTAAAATAAGTCTTCCCGTAGACGGTGATTATCTTTTTGTGCTTGCTCCTATTTACCCTTATTTTTCTTGACATTTTTTAACGTATACGATCTTTCTTCAAAACACGGTGAGGCGATAAATATATGTTGTCCACATCTAATAATGGTCCTGTGTTCGAAAACAAGTCTTTTCCGGAGACGTTGATTATTTTTTTCGTGCTTGCCCCCATTTACCCTTATTTTCCTTGACTTTTTTAAATGTATACGATTTTGCTTCAAAACACGATGGGGCGATAAATAGATGTTATTCACATCAAATAATGGTGCAGTGTTCTAACCTAGTCTTTCTGGAGACGTTATTTATATTTTCGTTCTTGCTTCTATTAACCCTTATTTTTCTTGACTTTTTAAACGTATACGATTTTGCTTCAAAACACGATGGGGCGATGAATATATGTTTATCCACATCAAATAATGGTGTCGTGTTCAAAAACAAGTCTTTTCAGAGACGGTGATTATTTTTTCGTGCTTGCCCCTATTTACCCTTATTTTCCTTGACTTTTTTAAACATATACGATTTTGTTTCAAAACACGGGGGCGATAAATATATGTTATTCACATCAAATAATGGTGCCGTGTTCGAAAACAAGTCTTTCCAGAGATGTTGATTATTCTTAGTGCTTGCCCTATTTACCCTTATTTTTCTTGACTTTTTTTAAACATATACGATTTTGCTTCAAAACACGATGTGGCAATAAATATATGTTATTCACATCAAATAATGGTGTCGTGTTCTAAAACTAGTCTTTCCGGAGACGTTAATTATTTTTTAGTTCTTGCCCCTAATTACCCTTATTTTCCTTGACTTTTTTTTAAACGTATACGATTTTGCATCAAAACATGATGGGGTGATAAATATATGTTATCCACAACAAATACTGGTGTCGTGCTCTAAAACAAGTCTTTTCGGAGACGGTGATTATTTTTTTGTGCTTGCCCCTATTTACCCTTATGTTTCTTGACTTTTTTAAACATATATGATATTGCTTCAAAACACGGTGAGGCGATAAATATATGTTATCCACATCTAATAATGGTCTCGTGTTCGAAAACAAGTCTTTTCCGGAGACGTTGATTATTTTTTCGTGCTTGCCCCTATTTACCCTTATTTTCTTTGACTTTTTTAAACGTATATGATTTTGCTTCAAAACGCGATGGGGCGATAAATATATGTTTATCCACATCAAATAATGGTGTCGTGTTCGAAAACAAGTCTTTCCAGATACGTTGATTATTTTTTCGTGCTTGCCCTATTTACCTTATTTTCTTTGACTTTTTTAAACGTGTACGATTTTGTTTCAAAACAAGATGGGGCAATAAATATATGTTATCCACATCAAATAATGGTGTCGTGTTCGAAAATAAGTCCTTCCAGAAACGTTGATTATTTTTTTGTGCTTACCCGTATTTACTCTTATTTTCCTTGACTTTTTTAAACGTATACGATTTGTTTCAAAACACGATTGGGCGATAAATATATGTTATCCACATCTAATAATGATGCCGTGTTAGAAAACAAATCTTTCCGGAGATGTTGATTTTTTTTTCGTGCTTGCCCCTATTTAAAAATAAAATCTTTTTACTTTGTGAAAACTGATTCGAGGTGCTACAATAAAACATGACTTATTTTGGAAAAACCGTTATCTTAATTTTTATCAAAACCTACGATTTACTGAAAACATTAATTATCTGAAAGTCCGATCCAAAGACAAGTTCGTCAAAATTATAATCAGCGGAAACGTAGTATCATCATAATATATACACAGTCATAAAATAAAAGTCCGGAAGCATCCGTCATCTCACGCTCCCGGCCCGACATCCTGACCTGAAAAAAGATGATAACAGTGGGAAGTGAGCACTATGACACTGTGCTCCGTGGAAACTCATACTAATGTAAACATTGAAAATAATAACAACATCATGATCTTGGCATATACATAACCTGAACATGAAACCGGTAATAACATGAACATGAATCTGATATCATCACGTGAACGTGAACCGTAACCGTTACCTCATCTGCCGGCACAAACTAATACCGGACACCATGTGCACACTCTAGTGGGCAGACTAGGGCCACTAGAACCCAGAATGGACCGGGGACCATTCCGAGCGGATACATAACATGAAATACATACCTCAAACATGGTACCGTAATTATAATCAATGTAGTACTTAGTCTGAGTCCCCACCTGATTCGTGAAAATAAAGGCAGTGCTGATACTCGTGACCTGATCAAACTGAAATATAATATAAGAAATTACTAATGACTATGCTCAGACTGTTAACTTAACTGTTTAATTATGTTAAGATGCTCTACTGAACCTGACATGATATTTAGACTTAACCAAAATAACCGGAACTGATCTGACATGAACGGATGAACTTACTGAACTGAAATTAACCTGGAATATTAGCTGAAAATGCCATTAAAATGGTGAACCGGGCTGAAACCATAACGTACGGACCGAACCGGTAAAAATGGGACTGAACCGGTCGGCTGAACCGGGAAGTCGGTGTCGGCCCGGCCAGCAGCCTGCCGCGTGCTGCGCGCATAGGCGCTACCTGGCTGGCTGCGGGTGCTGGACGATCGTCCCAAGCAC
>CACSLK010026200.1:11027-28659 GCA_902706635.1 Striga hermonthica | reverse complement strand
ATAACTCCCGTGCAATCTGACCTCAATTAACATAATCTGATATAACATGAACATGATCATTGAAATAGCTTGAAAACATAACTTTTGCACAATAAACTGCATAGGGCCGTGGCGAGCGCACCGTGCACCGCCGACGGCGTTATGCCGTCTCTCGACCGACTCAACTTAACTCTCGGCAATTCGTACTCAGCTGAACATGATATAAAATTTACTGAATAAATAACATGAAATGTTCGAAAGTTTGCTACTCAACCCGATCGAAACCAGGCGTGGCCCGTGGTATGCGCTACTTGCACGAAAAGGCTTCTCGGCCAAAGATCATTGACAGAACATGAAATTCTTTCGAACAACATACACTGATTGATCATGTTATAGCATGAACTGACTAAATATACTAGGTCGCTCGAGAGATTTTTGACTTAAACATGAACATGCTTTTCATAGTTATACGCACGGCCGCAAGCCACACATGACTAGAACATGAACTTGTGCTTATATTTATACTGAAATTAAACATGATACCACCAACATCACAAGATGTGTGCATGAAGTTACCTCTCCGCTTGCTCGGCAACCTTCGCTAAGTGTGGTGTGCGTGCGTGCGTACGTTATCCGGCGTTGCGTGCGAGGTGCGTACTAGCTCGCGGTGCGTAGACTACAAGCTATCACTCACCTATCTCCCTTGCTGAATTTAATGGACTATGAGATAGAAATATAGGCTGATAGTTGGGGAAAAATTCATCCCAACTCTTTCTTAAATATGATGGCCGAGAGGAGCGAATGAGAGTGACGAAATGGTGTGGTGTTTAAACCACACTAATGACACTTGGAGGCTTAAGAACTCATTAAATGCTAACTCATCTTATAAAAAGATTAGTCATCTACAATAGTCCCCTAATGATTCCACGTGCATGGTTTAAGGGAGGAGAAATGATTTTATTTCCCACTTGAAAATGTAGCTATGGCATTAGAATGCATTAGGCAAAAATCCGCACGGCTAATCCACATTATCACGTGATTAATACTTAATAGATCACTTAATTATGCTTAATAAATATTTAAGCATAATACTTAATTACCAAAATTATTCCGGACATAAACGGTACGTCGAAAATAATTTACGGTAATCTCGATTAAAAATAATTAATTCCGAAAATTAATACTCGATAATATTAATATATCAGAACTAAAAACATTGTTTATACTGATAAAATAACAGGATATTACAATCGTCCCTCCTTACAAATTTCCATCCTCGGAAATTCAAAACATAACCGATAATACATGAACTATGTACATGGAACATAAAATATATACATCAAAACAGAAAATCTGGAATACGAGCGCGAATATCGGACTCCGCCTCCCAAGTAGCTCCGTGGCGATCCCACTGAATACGCACGAGGGGAATATCTCGCTTCCGGAGCCGACGGACCTGACGGTCTAGTACAGCTACCGGTCGCTCCTCGTATGAAAGATCTGACTGAACCTGAATATTCGAATGAGGAATGACATGATCGGGGTCGCACACGTATTTACGCAACATAGATGCATGGAAAACATTATGAATGCCTGATAACTCGGGAGGTAGGGCTAATCGATACGCGACTTCGCCTACTCGTTCGAGAACCTCGAATGGACCGATGAATCGAGGGTGCAGCTTCCCTCTCTTTCCGAAATCGAACAACTCTGCGAATAGGACGAACTCTGAGAAAAGTTGGCTCGCCAACCTCGAACTGAATATCTCGTCGATGATGATCGACTGAAGATTTCTGTCGACACTGAGCTGTCTTGAGTCTCTGCCGGATCAACTCGACCTGATCTGCTGTCTCCTCGATCAACTTAGGACCGAGTACTCGCCGCTCTCCGACGTCGTCCCAATAGAGAGGGGAACGACACTTGCTACCATAAAGTGCCTCGTAAAGAGCCATCTGAATAGAAGAATGATAAATGTTGTTATACGAAAACTCGGCGTACGGCAACAATGACTCCCACTTAGCACCCTTGTCAACAACCAAAGAGCGAAGCATATTTTCAAGCGTATGAATGGTTCGCTCGGATTGACCATCAGTCTCCGGATGGTAGGCTGAACTGAACTCTAACTTCGTGCCCATCGCCTCATGTAAACTGTTCCAGAATCGACTGACGAATTTGGGATCTCTGTCTGATACAATCGTAATGGGCACTCCGTGGAGTCGAATGATCCCACGGGTATATATCTCAGCCAACTTGTCCAAAGACATCTTCATCAAAACAGGTAAGAAATGAGCGATCTTAGTCAATCTGTCGACCATGACCCATATAGCGTCGTGATGTTCAGACGACCTCGGTAATCCCGTAACGAAATCCATCGTGACTTACTCCCACTTCCACCTCGGAATTGGAAGTGGTTGCAGGAGGCCGATCGGACTCTGATGTTCGGCTTTGACTTGCTGACAGGTAAAACATCTCCTGACAAACTCGGCGACGTCCTTCTTCATTCCGCGCCACCAGAACGACCCTTGCAGGTCATGATACATCTTCGTGCTCCCGGGATGGGCTAGATAGGGTGCGGTATGAGCCTCTGATAAAATCTCTTTCCGCAACGCCTCAACTTTCGGGACCACCATCCTGCCTCTGAACTCTAGGGCACCATCGGCACCTAGCTGAAAACCCTCGACGCCTCCGGCGCGAACCTTGGCCTCCATAACATGAACGAACTCGTCAGAAGCCTATTCCTGCCGGATTCTCTCTCTCAGCGTCGGCTGAAGCTGCATGGCATTGACATTGACACTGACACTCCCCGAAACGGATGTGGGAAGTGCATCGATTGCCTGAAGCTGCATCTGGGCAAACTCCTGAATCAATGAACTCTGCTGAGTAATGACGTACGTCAAGTCTCCCCTCACCTTTCGGCTTAGGGCGTCAGCAACGATGTTCGCCTTCCCCAAATGATACTGAATGGAGCAGTCGTAATCCTTAATGAGCTCGAGCCAACGGCGCTGTCTCATATTAAGCTCCTTCTGCGTGAAGATGTACTGCAGGCTCTTATGATCTGTAAAAATCTCGCAATGACCGCCGTAAAGGTAGTGTCGCCAAATCTTGAGAGCATGAACAACAGCGGCTAACTCCAAGTCGTTCGTCGGATAGTTCTGCTCATGCGGCTTAAGCTGACGTGAAGCATACGCAACGACCTGGCCATCCTGCATAAGGACGCATCCCAAACCCTGTCTCGAAGCATCGCTGAAGATGGTGAAACTCCGAGAAGGATCGGGAATAGTCAACACCCGTGCTGAAGTTAACCTCCTCTTGAGCTCTTGAAAGCTCGCCTCACTACGATCCGTCCACTTGAATTTCACAGACTTCCTCGTCAGCTGGGATAGAGGGAGGGCAATTTTGGAAAAGCCCTCGATGAACCTGCGGTAATAACCAGCTAGACCGAGAAAACTGCGAACCTCAGACGGACTCCTCGGTGTCGACCAGTTCTGAACGGCTGAGACCTCAGAAGGATCCACCTCGATACCTGCCTGAGTAATCACATGACCCAGAAAAGATACTCGTTGGAGCCAGAACTCGCATTTGGAGAATTTTGCAAACAACTTTTCTCATCTGAGGGTTTCGAGAACCACCCTCAGATGCTCCTCGTGCTCCTTCTGGCTCTTCGAGTAGATAAGAATATCGTCAATAAAGACAATAACAAACTGATCGAGGTAGGGATAGAAGATACGGTTCATGAGGTTCATGAAAACAGCGCATTGCTGAGGCCGAATGGCATGACGACGAACTCGTAATGGACGTAACGAGTCCTGAAAGCGGTCTTAGCGATATCTGACTCCTAAATCTTCAGCTGGTGGTAGCCTGATCGTAAATCAATCTTTACGAACACACAGTGTAACACCCCTCCTTATCGTTAAAATCAGAGTGCGAAAATTTCGCAAAGTTATTTAAAATAAAACCTTTTTCTTTGCGAAAACTTATTCGGGGTGCTACCTTAAAATCGTGACTTGATTTGGAAAACCGTTATTTTAATTTTTAATAAAATCATACTGATACTGAAAGCATAAAATTTTCCAAAAGTCCGTCAAAATATAAGTTCGTCAAAAGTCATCATCAGCGGAAACGTAAATCGTCAAAATAAATATACAATCAAAACATGAAAGTCCTGAAGCCTCCGTCAGCTCACACTCCCAGCCCGACGTCCTGACCTGAAAAACATGATAAAAGTGGCAAATGAGCACTATGGCACTGTGCTCCGTGGAAACTCATACTAATGTAAACATTGAAAATAATAACAACATCATGATATCGGCATATACATAACCTTAACATGAAACCGGTAATAACATGAACATGAATATGATATCATCACGTCAACGTGAACCATGACCGTTACCTCATCTGCCGGCACAAACTAATGCCGGACACCATGTGCACACTCTAGTGGGCAGACTAGGGCCACTAGAACCCAGAATGGACCGGCGACCATTCCGAGCAGATACATGACATGAAATACATACCTCAAACATGGTACCGTAATTATAATCAAAGTAGTACTTAGTCTGAGTCCCCACCTGAATTACTAAACTGAACGGTAGTGCTGATGCCTGATCAAACTGAAAATAATATAAACAATTACTAATGACTATGCTCAGACTAAGTACTACTTTGATTATAATTACGGTACCATGTTTGATCAGACTAACATTATTTGGGTCAAACCGGTTTTAACCGGTCTGAACCGGTCCAACCGAACTGCCGGTCTGCTCGGACCGGTCGGCTGGTGGCTGACCCGGCCCACGGCCTTGCCATGGCCGTGGTGCGACTGCTGGCTGAACGGGTGCGGGCACGGCCGTCGCGGCCTGCCTGCCATGGCCGTGGCCGAGAGTGCTGCGTGCACCTGACCACGGTTGGCACGCACTGAGTACTTGTTGAACCCGTCTGGCTACTGCCGCAAACACTGGCGACAGCACGGGCATGGACAAGCACTGCCGGGCGCTGCTGTGCGGTGTCGGCAGGTGGCTGGTGCGCGGGTTGCGCGTACTGAGCTGACGGGACGTTCGGCGTGCTACCGAGCAACATCGAGACCTGCTGAGCACATATGGCCGCTTTCAGGCGTGCTGGGTACGTGCGGCGTGCACTGGGCGCGTAGTTGAGTGGTGAGATGCATTCGTGCGTCGTGCGCAGCGCAGCATCGGCCAGAGCACTGCCCCGCGCTATGTGCGCGGGCGTAGGCACTGCTGGGCGCTGCCGCTATGTGCGGACAGCACAGCCCGCGGCCGACCCTTGCCGGCCGTCCGGCATTATTTCCCGACAACCTTAACATAAAACAACATCACCTGACTTAACATGACCAATATACTGAATTTACATGAAAAATGCTGAATTTGTTCGATTGACCAAATACATGGCCGCGGTGCGCTCGCTATGTGCGAGGCTCACGGCTTATGGCCACTTCCTCGTCAAACATGAAAACCTCTCGAACAACATAATCCAACAGAACATAAAATGACCTAACTTGATCATTTAGACATTAATTGTTCTAACAAACTTGACCATAGCAAAAGATAACACGGTGCGGCCGTGACGCGCACACCACGTGCGGTCCTTGGCTTTAAGCCAATTGCTCGACCGAACGTCTACTTGCCTCGACCAACATGGAGTAACTAAGTGTGAAATGATCTAAAATGAACACATACACTTAAATTGCACAAGAGTTGTCGGGTAGAAACAGACCTCACTGGGTCTCGGCCAATACACGGCACTACCGAATACATCATTACATTTCTTGAACTTTTTGGACATGAGCTTGGAAAATTAAACCCTACATGATCTTACTAAAAGAAAAGGTACTGAGGGTGAATTACCTTCTCCAAACGTTCGATGAAGACGAAGGATAGGCGTGACTTCTTGGCTCCGTGCGCGTGCTTTGACGTGCGATGCTTACGGTTCAATTAACTAAGGCAATATATGGAATATTTGCTGCTGAACTTAAAACTTGAAGAAGCAATATATGTAGCTTCGTATATGATAGGGGAAAGTTGGAAAATATTTCATCCCAATACACCCTTATATACCATGGCCGAGTGAAGATGTGTGATGTAGGTGAATTGTGGCCTTTCCTAGGCTTAACACTTGGCTTCAAATTAAATGTCTTAAGATGACTAATTATCCTCTCTTAATGCCACGTGCTAATGCTTAATATTGAAGAGAAAATTGATTCCTTACTACTTAGGAAAGTACTTACCAAATGAGGAATTTTTATA
Organism: Striga hermonthica; assembly: GCA_902706635.1. Lineage (NCBI taxonomy): Eukaryota > Viridiplantae > Streptophyta > Magnoliopsida > Lamiales > Orobanchaceae > Striga > Striga hermonthica. The sequence continues at coordinate 22,417 of CACSLK010026200.1, read as the reverse complement.
ATAAACCGTACGGCTTTTGCTACCCTTAGGAAGATTTAGCACGGTTTCAGGGTTTACTTTAAGGATTAAATGCTAATTAATCCCTTTTCTTATGTTTAATTATTTAATTAAACATAATGCTTAATTACCAAAATTATTCCGAACGTAATCGATACGTCGAAACTAAATTTCGGTAATCTCGACTGAAAATAATTAATTCCAAAAATAATAATTGATAACGTTATTATATCGGAACTAGAACATAATTTATACTAATAAAATATCGGGATATTACAATCCTCTCTCCTTACAAAATTTCCGTCCTCGGAAATTCAAAACATAGCTGATATACATGAACTATGTACATAGAATAAAGAAATATGTACATCAAAAGTGAAAATCTGGGAAACGAACGTGAATATCGGACTCCTCCTCCCAAGTAGCTCCGTGGCGATCCCACTGAATACGTACGAGAGGAATATCTCGCTTCCGGAGCCGACGAACCTGACGGTCTAATACAGCTACCGGTCGCTCCTCGTACGATAGATCTGGCTGAACCTGAATATCCGTATGAGGAATGACATGATCGGGGTCGCACACGTACTTACGTAACATAGATGCGTGGAAAACATTATGAATGCCTGATAATTCGGGAGGTAGGGCTAATCGATACGCGACCTTGCCTACTCGTTCGAGAACCTCGAACGGACCGATGAATCGAGGGTGCAGCTTCCCTCTCTTTCTGAATTGAACGACGCCGCGAATCGGACGAACTCTGAGGAAAGCTGGCTCGCCAACCTCGAACTGAATGTCTCGTCGATGATGATCGATGGAAGATTTCTGTCGACTCTGAGCTGTCCTGAGTCTCTACCGAATCAACTCGACCTATTCTGCCGTTTCCTCGATCATCTTAGGACCGAGTACTCGCCGCTCTCCGACATCGTCCCAATATAGAGGGGAACGACACTTGCGACCGTAAAGTTCTTCGTAAGGATCCATCTGAATGGAAGAATGATAACTGTTGTTATACGCGAACTCTGCGTACGGCAACAATGACTCCCACTTAGCACCCCTGTCAACAACCAAAGCGCGAAGCATATCCTCAAGTGTCTGAATAGTCTGCTCTGACTGACCATCAGTCTCCGTGTAGTAGGCTGAACTGAAGTCTAACTTCGTGCCCATCGCCTCATGTAAACTATGCCAGAATCGACTGACGAATCTGGGATCTCTGTCTGATACAATCGTAACGGGAACTCCGTAGAGTCGAATGATCCCACGGGTATATATCTTAGCCAACTTGTCCAGAGACATCTTCATCGAAACGGGTAACAAATGCGCGACCTTAGTCAATCTGTCGACCACGACCCAGATAGCGTCGTGATGTTCAGACGACCTCGGTAATCCCGTAACGAAATCCATCGTGACTTGCTCCTACTTCCACCTCGGAATCGGCAGTGGCTGCAGGAGGCCGATCGGACTCTGATGTTCGGCTTTGACTTGTTGACAGGTAAGACATCTCCTGACGAACTCGGCGATGCCTTTCTTCATGCCTCGCCACCAGAACGATCCTTTCAGGTCGAGATACATCTTCGTGCTCCCGAGATGGGCCAAATAGGGTGCGATATGAGCCTCTGATAAAATCTCCTTCCGCAACGCCTCGACCTTCGGGACCACGATCCTGCCTCTGAACTCTAAGGCACCATCGGCACCTAGCTGAAAATCCTCTACGCCTCCGGCGCGAACCTTGGCCTCCATGACACGAACAAACTCGTCAGAAGCCTGCTCTCGCCGAATTCTCTCTCTCAGCGTCGGCTGAAGTTGCATAGCACTGATACTGGCACTGGTACTTCCCGATACGGCTACGGGAAGTGCCTCGATCGCCTGAAGCTGCATCCGGGCAAACTCCGGAATCAACGGACTCTGCTGAGTAATGACGTACGTCAAGTCACCCCTCACCTTTCGGCTTAGGGCATCTGCGACGACGTTCGCCTTCCCCGGATGATACTGAATAGAGCAGTCGTAATCCTTGACAAGTTCGAGCCAACGTCGTTGTCTCATATTAAGCTCCTTCTGCGTGAAGATGTACAGCAGGCTCTTATGATCTGTGAAAATCTCGTAACGTCCGCCGTAAAGATAATGTCGCCAGATCTTGAGAGCATGAACGACTGCTGCTAACTCCAAGTCGTGCGTCGGATAGTTCTGCTCATGTGGCTTAAGCTGACGTGAAGCATACGCGACGACCTGGCCGTCTTGCATAAGGACACATCCCAAGCCTTGTCTCGAAGCATCGCTGAAGATAGTGAAACTCTGAGAAGGATCGGGAATAGTCAACACCGGTGCTGAAGTTAACCTCCTCTTGAGCTCCTGAAAGCTCGCCTCACAACGATCAGTCCACTCGAACTTCACAGACTTCCTCGTCAGCTGGGATAAAGGGAGGGCGATCTTGGAAAAGCCCTCGATAAACCTGTGATAGTAGCCAGCTAGACCGAGAAAACTGTGAATCTCGGACGGACTCCTCGGTGTCGACCAATTCTGAACGGCTGAAACCTTGGAAGGATCCACCTCGATACCTGCCTGAGTAATCACATGACCCAGAAAGGATACTGGCTGGAGCCAGAACTCGCATTTGGAGAATTTTGCATACAACTTTTCTCGTCTGAGGGTTTCGAAAACCACCCTCAGATGCTCCTCGTGCTCCTTCTGGCTCTTCGAGTAGATAAGAATATCGTCAATAAAGACAATAACGAACTGATCGAGGTAGGGATGGAAAATACGGTTCATGAGGTCCATGAAGACTGCTGGCGCATTGCTGAGACCGAATGGCATGACGACGAACTCGTAATGGCCGTAACGAGTCCTGAAAGCAGTCTTAACGATATCTGATTCCTTAATCTTCAGCTGGTGGTAGCCTGATCGTAAATCAATCTTTGAGAACACACAGGCTCCCCTCAGCTGATCCAAATATATCGTCGATCCTGGGAAGCAGGTACTTGTTCTTGATCGTCAACCGGTTAAGATCCCGGTAGTCGATACACATGCGCATGGATCCGTCCTTCTTCTTAACAAAAAGAACGGGTGCTCCCCAAGGTGACACGCTCAGCCGGATGAAACCGAGTCGTAACAGCTCCTGAATCTGCGCCTTAAGCTCATGCAACTCCTTAGGCGCCATACAATACGGGGCTTTGGACACTGGACCGGCCCTTGGAATGAGATCGATAGAGAACTCCACCTGCCGGTTAGGTGGTCCTCCTGGAAGCTCGTCTGGGAACACGTCCACAAACTCGTGAACGATTGGAACATCATGAGGTGATCGCGCTTTCTGAGAATCGTAGACAAGGCTCACCAGATAACCCTGGTAGTTGCCTCGTCGCAGTAGCTTAGTGGCTTTCGCCATCGAAACAACATGAGGCTGTGAACGATTCCTAGAGCCGAAGAAAGTAATCGACTCATCTCCCAGAAGATAGAGAGTGATCTCCCGGTCATGACACCTGATGTCTGCATGATAAAAGGATAACCAATCCATTCCGAGAATAAGGTCGAAGTCCTTCATCTCGAGAACAAACGCGTCGGCAGTCAATACTCGGCCACCGATGGAAAGGCTAAGATCTGAGGCTTTAGCTGAGGTCACTATCTTTCGTCCCGAGGCTAAACTCACCTCGAGAGGATCGACAGCGGTAACGACATGAACTCCGATGGCATCGAGACATCGTCGTGATATGAATGAATGCGTTGCTCCAGTATCAAACAAAGCGAAAACAGGAATATCATTAAGCACGACCATCCCTGACATAGTACCTGGCTGTTGTGCTGCCTCTGCCTGATCAACCGCGTAAACTCGGGCTTGCTGTCTGCCCCTCTGCTGCTGCTGCTGAGGCGGCCTCTGTGCCTGCTGACGTGGCTGCTGCTGCTGTGGTGGCTGCGGAGGCTGCTGGGGCTGCTGCTGAAGTCTCTTCGGACAGCGACTCGCAAAGTGTCTAGGCTCGTGGCAGTAGTAGCAGATGTCCTGTCCCACATGGCACTCTCCCCGATGAAGTCGTCCACAAGTCGGGCACGGTGGAACCGGCTGCGGTCTCTGTCGAGTTCTCCGGTCAGTCTGTGCACCCTTCCCCTTCCTCTTCTTCTCCTTTGCCGGCTGAGGAGCTGGTAGAGCTGGTGGAGCTGCGAATGGCTGAACTGGGGCGGATGGCTGAGCACGATCACGAACTGCCTCCCTCCTGATGCTAGCGTCCACCTCCTGGGCGATAGAAACTGCACGAGCGTAGGTCTGAGTCCCGTGTCCCACGATGTTATGATGGACTGCTGGGTAAAGCCCGTCGATGAACCGCTGCGCTCTCTGAGCCTCCGTGCGAACCATATCCGGGATGAAAGCTGCAAGTCTAGTGAACTCTCGCTCGTACTCATCAACCGTACGAGTGCTCTGCTGGAGCGCTAAGAACTGGCGCTCCATCTCTGCCTGATAGTAGGAAGGGTAGTACTTTTCACGGACTAACTCCTTGAGCATGTCCCACGTACAACCCGCTTTTTCACCGGGACGCATGCTCCAGTAGGCATTCCACCAGAGCCTAGCATCACCAGTGAGCTGAAGCTGAGCGCAAACTACGCGATATCTATCGGGGCAGTCCATGACCTCAAAGATAAACTCCAAACCCTGAATCCATTCATCTACAATGCGGGGATCTCCCTGCCCTGAGAACTTTTCAACGTGGTAGTCGCGGAACTGTGTGACTACAGTAGCCTGAGTAGGAGCCTGAGGATCGGGTTCCCTACGTGGCGGCATCTGAACATTGCGAAAGTTTAACATTACTGAATACGTGATAACATTCTGACTGATTACTAAGGCACACAAATCTCTTGACGAGTCGCCAAAAATGGCCGATAAATACTGACGTGAATCCTCAGGAACTCTAGAGTCATATCGAAAGATACTAAAGTCTAGAGTCATATCTGAATGCCCTGAATTCTAGAGTCATGTCCGAACTCTAAAGTCTGAACATGATTCGAGCATCTTAACTAAAGTCCTGATCCTTAATTCTGAGCATAGACAAAGTAATATGTTTATAACTGAAAAACTGAATCAGCACTTACCTGTCGTCGGCGGGGCGTGAGCATGACGGTTCAGGTTTTTCTGAAAAATTACTGACTGAAAAAACTTTTCAGAGACGCAGAAACGTGCTCTGATACCAATTGTAACACCCCTCCTTATCGTTAAAATCAGAGTGCGAAAATTTCGTAAAGTTATTTAAAATAAAACCTTTTACTTTGCGAAAACTTATTCGGGGTGCTACCTTAAAATCGTGACTTAATTTGGAAAACCGTTATTTTAATTTTAAATAAAATCATACTGATAATGAAAGCATAAAATTTTCCAAAAGTCCGTCAAAATATAAGTTCGTCAAAAGTCATCATCAGCGGAAACGTAAATCGTCAAAATAAATATACAATCAAAACATGAAAGTCCTGAAGCCTTCGTCAGCTCACACTCCCCGCCCGACGTCCTGACCTGAAAAACATGATAAAAGTGGGAAATGAGCACTATGGCACTGTGCTCCGTGGAAACTCATACTAATGTAAACATTGAAAATAATAACAACATCATGATATCGGCATATACATAACCTCAACATGAAACCGGTAATAACATGAACATGAATCTGATATCATCACGTGAACGTGAACCATGACCGTTACCTCATCTGCCGGCACAAACTAATGCCGGACACCATGTGCACACTCTAGTGGGCAGACTAAGGCCACTAGAACCCAGAATGGACCGGCGACCATTCCGAGCGGATACATGACATGAAATACATACCTCAAACATGGTACCGTAATTATAATCAATGTAGTACTTAGTCTGAGTCCCCACCTGAATTGCTGAACTGAACGGTAGTGCTGATGCCTGATCAAACTGAAAATAATATAAACAATTACTAATGACTATGCTCACACTGTTAACTTAACTGATTAATTTCGTTAAGATGCTCTACTGAACCTGATATGATATTTAGACTTAACCGGAATAATCGGAACTGAACTGACATGAACTGATCGGACATGAATTTACTGAACTGAAATAATCCCGAAAATTTAACTGAAATTACACTTAAAATGTGAACCGGGTCTAAAATAACATTATTTGGGTCAAACCGGTTTTAACCGGTCTGAACCGGTCCAACCGAACCGCCGGTCTGCTCGGACCGGTCGGCTGGTGGCTGACCCGGCCCACGACCTTGCCATGGCCGTGATGCGACTACTGGCTGAACGGGTGCGGGCACGGCCGTCGCGGCCGGCCTGCCATGGCCGTGGCCGAGAGTGCTGCGTGCACCTGACCACGGTTGGCACGCACTGGGTACTTGTTGAACCCTTCTGGCTACTGCCGCAAACACTGGCGACAGCAAGGGCATGGACAAGCACTGTCGGGCGCTGCTGTGCGCTGTCTGCAGGTGGCTGGCGCGCGGGTTGCGCGTACTGAGCTGACGGGACATTCGGCGTGCTACCGAGCAACACCGAGACCTGCTGAGCACATATGGCACGCTGTCGGGCGTGCTGGGTATGTGCGGCATGCACTGGACGCGTAGCTGAGTGGCGAGATGCATGCGTGCGTCGTGCGCAGCGCAGCATCGGCTAGAGCACTGCCCCACGCTATGTGCGCGGGCGCAGGCACTGCTGGGCGCTGACGCTATGTGCGGACAGCACGGCCTGCGGCCGACCCTTGCCGGCCCTCCGACATTATTTCCCGACAACCTTAACATAAAACAACATCACCTGACTTAACATGACCAATATACTGAATTTACATGAAAAATGCTGAATTTGTTCGATAGACCAAATACATGGCCGTGGTGCGCTCGCTATGTGCGAGGCTCACGGCTTATGGCCACTTCCTCGTCAAACATGAAAACCTCTCGAACAACATAAGCCAACAGAACATAAAATGACCTAACTTGATCATTTAGACATTAATTGTTCGAACAAACTTGACCATAGCAAAAGATAACACGGTGCGGCCGTGATGCGCACACCACGTGCGGTCCTTGGCTTTAAGCCAATTGCTCGACCGAACGTCTACTTGCCTCGACCAACATGGAGTAACTAAGTGTGAAATGATCTAAAATGAACACATAAACTTAAATTGCACAAGAGTTGCCGGGTAGAAACAGACCTCACTCGGTCACGGCCAATACATGGCACTACCGAATACATCATTACATTTCTTGAACTTTTTAGACATGAGCTTGGACAATTAAACCCTACATGATCTTACTAACAAGAAAAGGTACTGAGGGTGAATTACCTTCTCCAAACGTTCGATGAAGACGAAGGATAGGCGTTACTTCTTGGCTCCGTGCGCGTGCTTTGACGTGCGATGCTTACGGTTCAATTAACTAAGGCAATATATGGAATATTTGCTGCTGAACTTAAAACTTGAAGAAGCAATATATGTAGCTTCGTATATGATAGGGGAAAGTTGGAAAATATTTCATCCCAATACACCCTTATATACCATGGCCGAGTGAAGATGTGTGATGTAGGTGAATTGTGGCCTTTCCTAGGCTTAACACTTGGCTTCAAATTAAATGTCTTAAGATGACTAATTATCCTCTCTTAATGCCACGTGCTAATGCTTAATATTGAAGAGAAAATTGATTCCTTACTACTTAGGAAAGTACTTACCAAATGAGGAATTTTTATAATAAACCGTACGGCTTTTGCTACCCTTAGGAAGATTTAGCACGGTTTTAGGGTTTACTTTAAGGATTAAATGCTTATTAATCTCTTTTCTTATGTTTAATGATTTAATTAAACATAACGCTTAATTACCAAAATTATTCCGAACGTAATCGATACGTCGAAACTAAATTTCGGTAATCTCGACTGAAAATAATTAATTCCGAAAATAATAATTGATAACGTTATTATATCGGAACTAGAACATAACTTATACTAATAAAATATCGGGATATTACACACAGGCTCCCCTCAGCTGATCAAATAAGTCGTCGATCCTGGGAAGCGGATACTTGTTCTTGATCTTCAACCGGTTAAGATCCCGGTAGTCAATACGCACGCGCATGGTTCCGTCCTTCTTCTTAACGAAGAGAACGGGTGCTCCCCAAGGTGACATGCTCGATCGGATGAAACCGAGTCGTAACAGCTCCTGAATCTGCGCCTTAGGCTCCTGCAACTCCTTGGGCGCCATACGGTACGGGGCTTTGGATACTGGACCGGCTCCTGGAATGAGATCGATAGAGAACTCCACCTGCCAGTTAGGCGGTCCTCCTGGAAGCTCGTCTGGGAACACGTCCACAAACTCACGAACAACTGGAACATCGTGAGGTGATCGTGCTTTCTGAGAATCGTCGACAAGGCTCACCAGATAACCCTAGCAGTTGCCTCGTCGCAGTAACTTAGTGGCCTTCGCCATCGAAACAACATGAGGCAATGAACGATTCCTGGAGACGAAGAAAGTAATCGACTCGTCTCCCGGAAGATAAAGCGTAATCTCCCTGTCGTGACACTTGATATCTGCATCATAAAAGGATAGCCAATCCATTCCGAGAATAAGTTCAAAGTCCCTCATCTCGAGAACAAACGCGTCGGTAGACAATACTCGGCCACCGATGGAAAGGCTAAGATCTGAAGCTTTAGCTGAGGTCACTATCTTTCATCCTGAGGCTAAACTCACCTCGAGAGGATCGACAGCGGTAACGGCATGAACTCCGATGGCATCAAGACATCATCGTGATATGAATGAATGCGTTGCTCCAGTATCAAACAAAGCGAAAATAGGAATATCATTAAGCACAACCATCCTTGACATAGTACCTGGCTGCTGTGCTGCCTCTGCCTGATCAACCGCGTAAACCCGGGCCTGCTGTCTGCCCCTCTGCTGCTGCTGCTGAGGCGGCCTCTGCGCCTGCTGACGTGGCTGCTGCTGCTGTGGTGGCTGCAGAGGCTGCTGAGGCGGCTGCTGAAGTCTCTTCGGACAGTGGCTCACAAAATGTCCAGGCTCGTGGCAGTAGTAGCAAATGTCCTGACCCATGTGGCATTCTCCCTGATGAAGTCGTCCGCAAGTCGGTCACGGTGGAACCTGCTGCTGTCTCTGTCGGGTCCTCCTGTCAGTCTGTGCGCCCTTCCCCTTCCTCTTCTTCTCCTTTGCCGGCTGAGCAGCTGGTAGGGCTGGTGGAGCTGCGAATGGCTGGGCACGATCACGGACGGCCTCCCTTCTAATGCTGGCGTCCACCTCCTGGGCAATAGAAACTGCACGAGCGTAGGTCTGAGTCCCGTGGCCTACAATGTTATGACGGACTGCTGGGTAAAGCCCGTCGATGAACCGCTGTGCTCTCTGGGCCTCCATGCGAACCAGGTCCGGAATGAAAGCTGCAAGTCTAGTGAACTCTCTCTCGTACTCATCAACAGTACGAGTGCCCTGCTGGAGCGATAAGAACTGACGCTCCATATCTGCCCGATAATAAGAGGGGTAATACTTCTCGCGGACTAGCTCCTTGAGCATATCCCACGTACATCTCTCTTTCTCACCGGGACGCATGCTCCAGTAGGCATTCCACCAGAGCCGAGCATCGCCAGTGAGCTGAAGCTGAGCGCAGACTACGCGATATCTATCAGGACAGTCCATGACCTCGAAGATAAACTCCAGGCCCTGAATCCATTCATCTACAATGCGGGGATCTCCCTATCCTGAGAACTTTTCAGCGTGATAGTCGCGGAACTGTGCGACAGCAGTAGCCTGAGTAGGAGCCGGGTGATCGGGTTCCCTACGTGGCGGCATCTGAACATTGAGAAAGTTTAACATCATTGAATACATGATAACATTCGGAATGATTACTTAGGCACACAGATCACTTGACGAGTTGCCAAAAATGGCCAATAAATACTGACATGAAACCTGAGGAACTCTAGAGTCATATCGGAAGATACTAAATTCTAGAGTCATATCTGAATGTCCTGAATTCTAAAGTCTGATCCTGATTCGAGCATCTTAACTAAGTCCTGGTCCATAATTTTTGAGCATAGACAAAGTAATATGTTTATAACAGAACATAAATCAACACTTACCTGTAGTCGGCGGGGCGTGAGCGTGACGGTTCAGGTTTTTCTGAAAATTACTGACTGAAAAACTTTTCAGAGACACAGAACGTGCTCTGATACCAATTGTAACACCCCGCCTTATCGTGAAATCAGAGTGCGAAAATTTTGCAAAGTTATTTAAAAATAAAATCTTTTACTTTGCGAAAACTGATTCGAGGTGCTACCGTAAAACATGACTTATTTTGGAAAAACCGTTATCTTAATTTTTATCAAAACCTACGGTTTACTGAAAACATTAATTATCTGAAAGTCCGATCCAAAGATAAGTTCGTCAAAATCATAATCTGCGGAAACGTAGTATCATCATAATATATACACAGTCATAAAATAAAAGTCCTGAAGCATCCGTCATCTCACGCTCCCGGCCCGACATCCTGACCTGAAAAAATATGATAACAGTGGTAAGTGAGCACTATGACACTGTGCTCCTGGAAACTCATACTAATGTAAACATTGAAAATAATAACAACATCATGATCTTGGCATATACATAACCTGAACATGAAACCGGTAATAACATGAACATGAATCTGATATCATCACGTGAACGTGAACTGTAACCGTTACCTCATCTGCCGGCACAAACTAATACCGGATACCATGTGCACACTCTAGTGGGCAGACTAGGGCCACTAGAACCCAAAATGGACCGGCGACCATTCCGAGCGGATACATAACATGAAATACATACCTCAAACATGGTACCGTAATTATAATCAATGTAGTACTTAGTCTGAGTCCCCACCTGATCCGTGAAAATAAAGGCAGTGCTGATATTCGTGACCTGATCAAACTGAAATATAATATAAACAATTACTAATGACTATGCTCAGACTGTTAACTTAACTGTTTAATTATGTTAAGATGCTCTACTGAACCTGACATGATATTTAGACTCAACCGGAATAACCGGAACTGATCTGGCATGAACGGATGAACTTACTGAACTGAAATTAACCCGGAATATTAGCTGAAAATGCCATTAAAATCGTGAACCGGGCTGAAACCATAACGTACGGACCGAACCGGTAAAAATAGGACTGAACCGGTCCAGCCGGTCTGAACCGGTCTGGACCGGACTGCCGGTCGGCTGAACCGGGCAGTCGGTGTTGGCCCGACAAGTAGCCTTTCGCGTGCTGCGCGCATAGGCGCTACCTGGCTGGCTGCGGTTGCTGGACGGTCGTCCCAGGCACGACTGGGTGCGCTGGGTGCGTGCGGCGTGCCGCTGGACGCGTAACTGTGACTGGCAGAGCGCGTGTGTGCGTCGGGCGCATCGCAGCGTCGGCCTGAGCACTGCCCCG
>CACSLK010026188.1:0-10240 GCA_902706635.1 Striga hermonthica | reverse complement strand
CATAGTCACGTAAACACGTAAAACTCCCCCACACTTAAACCAGACAATGTCCCCATTGTCGAATCTTAGTGTAAGAGAGCTATACCATATAATTAACCGACTAAAAAAAAATAAACTATACAAAATAAAAGAGGAAGGGAAAGAAAAACATACTGAGCACAGTGACAAGTCACTGTGCGTCCAATGGTCCTGAGGAAAATGACTACTGCCGGGGTTGCCACCTGTACTGGTGCGACTCCCAGGTATCCCAGCGGTTGTCATGAGCTGTCCAATGGGCGTTGTTATCTTGTACGAACTCATTCCATCTCCTGGTTTGTTCTTCCCAACGCTCGTCATTGGTCTTAAGGAATGACTGCCAACGGGCCTCATTTTGCTCCGTATATGCCCGCCAACGCTCATCGTCCATCGCATTCCGCGATGATATATCTGCTTGCAATGATCGGAGGTAGGCCATGAGCTCCGGATTATCCTGTGGAGGTGGAAGAGTGGAAGGGTTCAGTGATGACGTTGGGTTGTATTCGTCGGTTGGAGCAATGTGATCGTCAGCTCCCAAATGCTGTTCGGTGGTAGTGTCGTCTGTGGGAAGTTGAGATGGATCTCCGGTTGGCTGTTGAGAAGTACCTTCTTGTGCTGCCTTTTTCGTTGTCGCTCGTTCTTTCAACTCCCCGAGATACTTGCGGTAACACTTGCGTTCAGTGACAATCGTGATTCGGGATAATGATTTATCAAAAAGCTCGGCATGTCGAAGATCGGACCACGTGATCTCGGAAGGTCCAATAGCATCATCAGGATCGAGAGTAACTTTAAAGTGGACTGCCAGTTCGGTGGCCACGTGTCCCAAGGTGATATGGCTCAGTTTTTTCCGTCGTGTATCAAGAAGAGCTTGCTTGAAGAAATGAAGGAGGCAGAAATTACGCTGTTCAATCATACTCCATAAAATAAAAAGTTCTTGCGCGCTTACCTTGTTGGCCTCTGTGTTCCCGAAAATATTAAAAGAGATGAACTTATGCACGATTGCAACTGGGACTTCAGTGATTAGCCCCGCCGAAGGACCGGAAGCCTTGAAAAATTTGCATGGAGACAATTTAGCCCAAGGCCTCGTAGGTTTGAAATTGTCGGGCTTGACGCGTGGCCCCGTTGTCCTGAACCCGAATATCTCACAAAGAAGCAAATCAGTTATCTTGATCTTTTGGCCATTTAAGCGGCACATGAGATAATTGTCTTCGTCGTGCCCCTCGATCGTACTGAAAAATTCGAGCGCCAATGTCCGGTAAGAAATCAATTGTGGGTCACTCGCATACTTCTCCAAGTGAAGAGTCTTGAAGTGAGCTCGAACGGCTTCGTCAATTCCAAGTTTTTGTAATACACCCCAGTCGAGCACTCGGGATCGCGGAAATGGCCTCTTCACTAACCGTTTAACGCAGCCACTTCATTCTCAGTAAATACCAGAAATAAAATACCATGAAGCTGTGCCAAAGTCTGAGTTTCCTCGCCGGAATCGGAACCGGAGTGAGTCGAACGATCCGAAGACTCCGATGGTGTTGCTACTACGGCCTTCTTTTTTGTTTGGCTTCGGGTGCAGCGTGAAGGTGCGGAGGGTGCTTTCGATCTAGAACCCTTCGGCATGGTCGGTTGATAAGACTTGTCGGTATAGAGATACGAAATCAAGCGGGACAACACGCTTTGCTAGGTCGGACAATTGATCGAACACCTTGTGGGTGCTTACGAGCTTAAGTGATGTATAAGAAACTTGAACTGATGATTAGCCACCAAACAGCCACCCAAGCAATGAAAGATAGATCGATTATGTGATACTCAATACTCCGATATTGATCAACGCTTTTTCGAACTTTTTTTTTATGAGAAATCGAGCAAAGAGAAAAGGATCGAAGAATAATTTTTGGGAGAAAGTTACCAAGATCCGATCGTGATACCGATATCTCGAACACTCGGTGGTCGGAACTTGAACGAAAATGATATTGGTGATGTTGATGTTGAAGCCGATGAGAATTCGCTTGAAACTTTATGCGAGAGAGAAATGATAAATGATAGTGAACAAGCTGCCGACACCAATATATATCATGTACAAGACTGCCGACACCAATATATATCATGTACAAGACTGCCGACACCAATAATTGACCTGCTCGCGGCGCGAAGGAACTATCTGCCGCGGCGCGAGGCGTGGCCGCGGCGTGGCGAGGTGGTGTGTCGCGGCGCGAAGAGCCGACACGGCGTGAAGGTGTACTGCGGCGCGTCGTGAGGATTAACGGGTTGCCGCGGCGTGGAGACGGCTCGCGGCGTGAGGGTATCTTTCGTCGCGGCGCGAAGACTTGGCACGGCGTGAGGGACGACGCGGGGCACGGCGTGAGGAGATCACCGTCGCGGCGCGAAGGGCGAGCGCGGCGTGAGGCCATGCATACGTAAAGAATTGGTCGCGGCGTGATCATGCTCACGGCGCGAAGACGATAAGTCCAGTCTCTGAAGTCCCTGAAATGAACTCGTGGTCCCATTCCCGAGCTATTCACGCCGTGAAGCTTCTATGTTGTAACCAGCTTTTTAACAATTTGCATCTTCTCAAATCCTAACTTTACTCGATACTCCTGCAAAAATGTTATCTAAAAAAAAGAAAACAAAAGAGGGAAAATGAAAATAAAGAAAATAAAATAAAAGCGTGGGTTGCCTCCCACGAAGCGCTCGGTTTTACGTCGTGAGCTCGACATATCCGTCAATTCATAGATAAGTTGGCTCATCGAGCCGGGAGTGGAAAACTCGGACTTCTTTGGCCTCGCCTTCGAGATACGGCTTCACTCGATGGCCATTCACTTGAAAGGTAGTGTTGTCGGTCGGGTTGAAAAGCTTAATTGCCCTGGATGGAAATACCTCCACGATCTCGAACGGGCCACTCCACCTTGAGTTCAATTTTCCGGGAAATAGTCTAAGCCTTGAATTAAAAAGGAGTACCTTCATCCCGGGAGCAAACTCCTTCCGTAATATCTTCGAGTCGTGCCACCGCTTGACTTTATCTTTGTATATCTGGGCATTCTCGTAGGCGTCGTTTCTCAACTCGTCCAACTCGGCGATTTGCAAGTGACGTTCCGTCCCGGCTAAACCGAGCTCAAAATTTATAGCTCGAATAGCCCAATATGCTTTGTGCTCGACTTCTACCGGCAAGTGACATGCTTTTCCGTACACCAAACGAAAAGGACTCATACCGAGAACGCCTTTGCCTTTGTAAGCCGTCCTATGCGCCCACAACGCATCTCCAAGTTTTTTAGACCAATCGCGTCTAGAAGCATTGACGGTTCTCTCGAGGATCGACTTGATTTGTTTATTGCTTGTTTCGACTTGTCCGGAGGTTTGAGGGTGATATGGTGTAGCAACCTTATGGGCGATCCCATTCTTCTCCATGAGTTTCTTGAAAATTCGGTTGCAAAAATGAGAACCTCCATCGCTAATGATAGCTCGAGGAAAACCGAAACGATTAATGATGTGATCTTGCACAAATTTCACCACAACTTTCGCATCACAAGTCCTAGTTGAAATGGCTTCAATCCACTTCGATACGTACTCGACTCCAACCAAAATGTACTCGAATCCGTTAGAGCTTGGAAAAGGCCCCATGAAATCAATTCCCCATACGTCAAAAATCTCCACCGGTAAGAAAGTGTTAAGCGGCATCTCGTTCCTTCGCCCTATATTTCCGGAACGTTGGCACCGGTCACATGAAATCGAGAAATTGTGAGAATCTTTGAATATCGTGGGCCAATAAAATCCACTTTGTAGCACCTTGAATGCCGTCTTTCGGCCTCCGAAATGCCCTCCACAATTTGACGAGTGACACGCAGTTAGAATCGCTTGTTGTTCCCTTTTGGGAACACATCGCCGAATGACCTCGTCTTTCCCAAGATGGAAAAGGTATGGATCCTCCCACATGAAGTACCTAAATTTAGCAAGAAATCTCTTCCGTTCTTGGAAGGATAGGTCGTCATTCACAACACCACTCGCCAAATAATTGGCAATGTCGGCATACCAAGGCACACAATCGACAAGAAATACATGCTCATAAGGAAATGAATCATCAAGGTCATGTTTATCACAAGAATTTGAAGGCAACACAAGACGTGATAAATGATCGGCAACAACGTTTTCACATCCTTTCCTATCCAGTATTTCCACATCAAATTCTTGTAACAATAATACCCAACGAATCAACCTAGGTTTCGAGTGAGCTTTAGCTAGCAAATGTCTCAAGGCCGCATGATCACTATAAACTATAACCTTATATCCAACAATGTAAGCACGAAATTTCTCTAAAGCAAAGATAATTGCGAGAAATTCCTTCTCGGTCGTAGTATAGTTCACTTGCGCCTCATTCAAAGTCATACTAGCATAACAAATGACATGATGTTTCTTCTCAACCTTTTGACCGAATACGGCTCCCACCGCAAAATTCGAAGCATCACACATAATTTCAAACGGTATTGCCCAATTCGAGGGCATCACAATAGGAGCCGTAACCAAACGACGCTTCAACTCATTAAAGGCATTCATGCATTCCTCATTAAAATCGAAAGGTACATCTAATGCAAGCAAAGCACACAAAGGACGGGCAATTTTTGAAAAATATTTAATAAATCTCCGGTAAAAACCGGCATGCCCGAGAAAACTACGAACACCTTTCACATTAAGAGGGGGAGGGAGTTGTTCAATCACATAAATTTTGGCCTTATCGACCTCAATTCCCGTAGATGAAATAACATGACCTAGAACAATCCCACTAGGAACCATGAAATGCGATTTTTCCCAACTAAGTGTCAAATTACTCTCAATGCATCGTTTCAATACTCTACCAAGTTTATCAAGACAATCAATAAAAGAATCACCAAAGACGGAAAAATCATCCATAAATATCTCAATAAATTCACCAATCATATCCGAAAAGATAGAGAACATGCACCTTTGGAATGTAGCGGGGGCATTGCAAAGCCCGAACGGCATCCGCCGAAACGCAAAGGTGCCAAAAGGACATGTGAATGTGGTCTTCGGTTGATCCTCCGGAGCAATCGGGATTTGGTAGTATCCCAACAATCCATCAAGAAAGCAATAGAAAGGATGGCCAGCTAGTTTGTCGAGGAGTTGGTCGATAAATGGCAAAGGAAAATGATCCTTCCTTGTGGCGGCATTGAGTTTACGGAAATCGATACACATTCGCCATCCCGTCGTGGTCCTCGTGGGTACAAGCTCGCCTTTGTTATTTTCGACCACCGTGATTCCACTCTTCTTCGGGACAACGTGCACGGGACTCACCCACTCACTAACCGCAACGGCATAGATAATCCATTCTTTCATCAACTTGAGGATCTCTCCTTTCACGACCTCCATCAAGGTTGGGTTCAATCGCCTTTGCCCTTCTCGAATGGGTATCGCCTCGTCCTCAAGAATGATTCGATGCATACATGTGGCCGGACTTATTCCTTTGATATCACTCAAACTCCACCCGAGAGCTTCTTTGTTGTTCTTGAGGACCCCTACGAGTAGGTCCTCCTCTTCGTTCGAAAGGCCCGAATAAATAATGGCGGGCTTCTTCTCTCCGTCTTCAAGGAAAACATATTTAAGGTGTGATGGTAGTGGCTTGAGTTCACTTGAAATTTCTCGGGGCTCGGACTCCTTGGATAGCTCGAAAAGATCTACCACGCCCTCATCTTCGGAATCAACATCCTCGGACGCATCACCGTTTGGCACGTCACATTCGCATGAGACTTCGGCATGAAAAAGATCGTGGATCGCCTCTTCTATCACGTCCACATAAGAATAGTTCTCGGTGGCTAACGGTATTGTTCTCGCCTCGTTCATAGTAAATGTAACCGATTCGCCAAGAGCCGATAAAGTGACACGCCCGTCCTTAACATTAATAAGGGTATTGGTGGTGGCCATAAATGGTCGACCGAGTAAGATAGTATGCTCATTACCGGTATTTGGGACTTCTCCGACATCAAGCACAACAAAGTCCGCCGGGACTATCAAATTGCCGACTCGGATCAATATATCTTCAATAACTCCCTTGGGATATCGTAGAGTGCGATCCGCCAATTGCAAGCGCATCCTCGTAGGCTTAAGATCTCCTAACTCCAATTGTTGGAAAATTGAATAAGGCATAAGATTAATCCCGGCCCCCAAGTCAAGCATGCCATTCGTCTCTTTGCCATTTCCCAATGTAATCTTGATCACAAAGCCTCCGGGATCACAATCTTTCCGAGGAATAGTGGTAGAGGCTACCTCGGATATCATCACCTTCTCATTGTCCCCAAACCTCCTTTTCTTGGATGCGAGGTCTTTGAAAAAATGAACATAAGCCGGGACATTATGAATCACGTCCAAAAGAGGGAGATTGACATTCACCTTTGAGAGCATATCATAGAGATCTTGGAATTGTCGGTTCTTTTTCGTCTCTTGGAGTCGGCTAGGATAAGGTACCGGTGGTCGGTATGGTGTAGCCGACCTATGCAAGCCATCAATTTCACCGGGTCTCGTCTTCTCTTTAGACTTCTCTTCTCTCGGCCCTTCTTTGTTTTTCCCGGTATCTGACGCAACCTCTGACTTTTCATCATCCTCTTTTTCATCGACATCCTCAATCATCACATCGGGAGAATCCCCAACATGATTATCTACCTTTCGTCCACTTCGTAGGACCGTCACGGCTTGGGCTTGCTCGGGTTGACTGGGAAGGCGATCCTTCTTGGTGTCTCGTTGAAGCTCTCCAATCGACGTTCCGAGTTGCCCCACTTGTGTCTCGAGGCATTTGAGAGAGGCTTGGATCGAGGGTACACCCTTGACCACTTCGTGTAAGGTGGAAACGGTCGAGGCCAGACTTTGAAGGTATTTCTCCAAGTTGTCAATTCGAGTGTCCGAAGAATTCGCCTTTGTCTCTTTTTCGGGCTCCGGTGGAGGTGGTATGGGTTGTCGCGGAGCAAATCCCCCACGCTCTTGTTGGAATCCTTGAAACTCGGGCCTCGGTTGATATCTTTGGAATTCGGGTCTCGGTTGAAATGGTGGTCGGTTGTTCGGTTGAGCAAAGGCTTGAGGTTGATTATATTGTTGAGGTGGTGCCGGTTGAGATGGGTAAGCCGCTTTCGGGTCCCTCCATGAGAAGTTAGGGTGATTTCGCCACCCTGGATTGTAAGTGTTCGAATAAGGATCGTTTTGAGCCCGAGGAGCATACCCTTGGATCGCATTGGTGTTATGCGAGAACCCTTCTTGATGTTGATCGTAAACCGGTTCAATGTACCTTGGACACTCATGTTCTCCATGCCCCGTTTCTCCACAATGTCCGCACACCTCAACCATCACTACTTGACTTGCCTTCACATCTCGTAGGCGAAGTTGTTTAAGTTCTTCCTCCATACGGGTCAACTTGGCTAACACGGCGTCGTTAGAGGTTCCGGACGATGGTGTTGCCTCGTTCACAAAAGTCTTCTTGTGTACACTCTTCCTTTGTGAATTCTCGCTAAGCATCTCGTATAATGCATGAATCTCCTCCTCCGTGTGACTCCCGATATCTCCCCCGACCGCATGATCTATCATGTATTGGAGATTTTGGTGTAGACCATCATAGAAGAATTGATTTAACACCCCGAGGCAAAAGTGATGGTGAGGGCATTGGAGTTGATACCCCTTGAACCGCTCCCATGCCTCGTGAAAGGTTTCGCTGGGATTTTGGCTAAAGCTAGCGATTTGAGTGCGGAGGTCGGTGGTCTTTTGTTGCGAATAATACTTTCCCATAAACTTTTCGTAGACGGCCTCCCAATTGGAAAGCGAGTTCGGAAGTAAGGTCATGAACCAAGTCTTGGCTCGATCCTTCAACGTGTAGGGAAAGCACCTCATCCGGAGTTGATTTTCATTGAGACCTTGGAGAGGAAAAGTGTTGACCGTTGAATAAAATTCTCGGATGAAATTGAGGACGTCTTCTTGTGGAAGGCCATGGAAGGAAGGAAGTTGATTTAGATGAATCGTCTTGAGGTCGTAATTTCGGGCCGCCTCTCCAAGCACGAGACATGAAGTGTTGTCTCCGATAATGGGTCGAGCAAAATACCTCATGTTCGGGGGCGGTGGTGGTGGCATATGTTCGGCTTGTTCCCCCATTGGTTCGGGTATGGTTTCGGGTTGTGACTCGTCAATGTTAAGTTTAACGTAGAGATCGATCGGTTGAGTCTCCTTTCGGGGTCTTCCTCTACGTCTACCTTGCATAAACACAAACAAACACTATACCCGCGCACGGCATCAATGGGAAACAAGGACAACAAAAACACAATCGCAAATGTAATCTATCTATAAAACAAGAGAAATCAAGAGAAATACGGAAATTAATTAAAGTTCACACAAATAAAGAGAAACACGTGAAAATGGACAATTAAATTGCAAACTAGGCGTCCTACTTGCCATTCCCCGGCAACGGCGCCATTTGTTTAGTATAATTTTGGGTATTTGGTAATCGAGCTACCCGACCTCGAGTCGTTCTCAAAGGAATGCTATTCGGAGCGTAATTAGTTAATTTAACTGTCCGAAACACACAGAAGAATAAATTCCTAGACATTCTAATATGTGGGTTGATGATTGTAATTCTAATTTAACCACTATAAAAGTAATTACTAAATTAAGTGAGCGATTAAAAATAAAATATTAACTCCCTAAACCGGGTCGTTAAGAATTTTCAAACGATTAACATACTAATGAACCAAACTCATTCATGAACCTCATTGCCAAAGCCAATATCATCTTACGGAATAATCGAACTTAATACTCAAAGTCTCGACTTTCCTAGTAACAATTTAACTTCAACAATATTAAGCATATTAGCAAATTTACGGTAAACACTTAAACATAAACAAATCAACACAAACAAGCCATTATTTAACAAGCCAAATTTTACGTCTACAAACGAGATAGTAAAATAAGTGAACAATCGGAATAATAAGTCTTACACAAGATTCTTACGTTCCTAGTACGAGCTTGAGCAAAATAACAGCAACAATCGAAAACTTACAATCCACACAAAATGTCGAAAAATCACACGAACACACCTAAAATGAAACGTCAAACCAATTCACCGGAACAACGTCGTCGGAGAATTATAAAAAACACACGTACAATCCAAAATAAAAGAAAGAGAAGAAAGGTGAACAATAAGAAAGAGTTTTTGCTGCAGAGTGCAGAAGAAGAAGAAAACTTTAGAAAGATCAAAGAAAATCTGAATACTTTCCAATCCAGCAGAGCAATGAATTTATAGAGCGGACCAAATCTCAAAAGTCGGACCATATTATCCACTTGGCACGGCGCGAATTAAGTGCTGACGGCTCGAATTAACTGCTGTCGGCGCGAATTAACTGCGACGGCTCGAGGCAGAAACTCTTGACGGCGAGAATTAACTGCGAATTAACTACTGACGGCTCGAGGCAGAAACTCTTGACGGCGATAATTATCTGTGAATTAACTACTGACGGCTCGAGGAGATCCCACGGCGAGAGGTGTCACGGCGCGAGAAGCATCCTCACGGCGCGAGGCACGGCGCGGAGCACGGCGCGGAGCATTCCTCACGGCGCGAGGCGGCACTCCTCCACGGCGCGAGGCACTCCTCCACGGCGCGAGTCGTCACGGCGCGGAGCATGGTCACGGCGCGAGCAGGTCACCCGTCACGGCGCGGAACACGACCACGACGCGAAGCACCTTCCTGTCGCGGCGCGAGGCTCTTCACGGCGCGGAGAGGGAATGAGTGATCTCTGAAGCTCCTCGCGGTCCCATTCACGGCGTGACGATGGCGTGAAGCTTGTGTCCTTGGCCCATGCACGCATTACATCCCATTTTAAGTACGTACAACTTCGTTTGTACTCGAAATCGAGTTTCGACTTTTCCATCACGTAACCAACTGCCTTCTCTATCCAATAGTTATTCACCAACCGAAAATATTTTTCGAACAACTCCTCGTCGGATCCTCAGACCTACACACCAATAATTAAAACAATGCGGCAAATAGGAGAAAAATACCGAAAAACACACAAAAGGCTCGAACTAAACTAAAAACACACAATAAAACACAAAACACTCATTAACACTAAAAGTAATGACATAAAACGGGGAAAAAGAACGACGAAAATATAAGATAATCGACACAAAAATAGGACAAACAAAAACCACTTATTAAAAAATATAATAACGTTCAAGCTCAATCTTTTAGATAAAAATG
>CACSLK010026173.1:3191-13413 GCA_902706635.1 Striga hermonthica | reverse complement strand
ACCGAATAAGATACGCAGCATTCTACTTGGATGGTGAGGCCAATGTATGGTGGCAATGGCTCTCAAGGATCTACCGTAGGCGGCAACAGGTCATTACGTGGGCTGACTTTGAGAGAGAATTGCTCACACGTTTTGGTACGTCCGATTACCATAATTAATACGAAGCTCTCACACGGATACGCCAGACAGGCAATTTGCGTGAATACATCAAGGAGTTTGAACGGCTGGCCTGCCGCGTGTGAGATTTGACTGAGGATGCACTAGTAGGAGCCTTCATAGGTAGGCTGAGATTCGATCTAGCCGCAGAAGTCTGACTGGAGCGGCCAGACACGATGCATAAAGCCATGGAGGTAGCCCGTCGACGAGAAGACTATCTAGTCGCCATGCGAAGGGGACGGGCAGATGTGCGATCCACGAACACGCGACGCACCGGACCAAGCCAGGCAACGGCCAGCGCACGTCCAAACGTCAGCAATCGGCCGGCAGGGTCGATAGTAAGGAGGCTGTCTCCCGAGGAAGTTAAACGTCGACGCGAGAAAGGCCTATGCTTCAAATGTGAAGAAAAGTTTACGTCGGGCCATCAGTGTAAACAAGATTTTGTGATTGAAGTAGCCAATCCCGACTATGAGGAAGATGAAATCGAGGAAGAACCGGATCCAGAGGACAACTTGGAAGCATTTAATGAAGAACCTGAGATCTCGATGCATGCAGTGGCTGGAATCAGAGGACCAAGAATGATGCGACTACCTGCATGGGTCCAGGATCGAAGGGTAATTGTACTCGTAGACAACGGTTCGTCACATAATTTCATCAACGCTAATTTGTCTCAAAAGTTGACGTTGCCAACCACAAAGATCGAGCCCTTTGAAGTACGAGTAGCCAATGGAGAAAGACTACAATGTACTGAGTCATTCCGGAGGGTGCCAATCAAGTTCAGCGGGGTTACTGTGAAGGCTGATCTCTATGCTTTACCTTTAGTTGGTCCGGATGTTTTTTTGGGAGTTCAGTGGCTCCAGGGGTTAGGCAAGGTGACTACCGAATATCGAATGGGAATTATGGAGTTTAACTTTGGAGGTCGACAAGTCACTCTGAGTACTGGCAATGAAAAAGGTACCAAGAAGGTAGGACTAAAGAGCATTGATAAAGTTTGGCGAGGTGGAGGCCAAATATTTGCAGTAGTGGTCGAGAACACCGAGGCGCACATAGACCAAGATGAACAACAGCAAGGAGATGTGCGCGAGCTTCTCAAGGAATTTGAAGGAGTACTGGGCGAGCCTAAGGGACTACCGCCACACCGAGAGTTCGATCATCGTATACCATTGATCAATGAGCAGCATGCCATACATGTCCATCCTTATAGGTATGCTCACTTTCAGAAAACTGAGATCGAACGGCAGGTGGCCGAGATGCTTGAGTCAGGTTTAATACAGCATAACAAGAGTCCGTTTTCTTCTCCAGTACTGTTAACTAAAAAGAAAGATGGCACGTGGAGGTTCTGTACTGACTATTGAGCTCTAAATGCCGCGACTATCAAGGACCGATTTCCTATCCCTAGTGTCGACGACATGCTCGATGAGTTAGCGGGGTCACGCTATTTCTCAAAGCTCGACCTGAGAGCTGGTTATCATCAGATTCGACTCCACAAGGCCGACATTCCGAAGACAGCATTTCGTACGCACCAGGGGCACTATGAGTATCTGGTTATGCCATTCAGATTATGCAACGCCCCATCCACTTTTCAGTTTTCTATGAATTCCATCTTCAAGGAGTATCTACGTAAGTTCGTTCTGGTATTCTTTGATGATATTCTAATTTATTCAAAATCGTGGGGAGAACATCTTGAGCATTTGAGAGTGGTGCTCGAAATCTTGGAGGGAAACTCATTACACATCAAGCCATCCAAGTGTTCATTCGGGCAGAAGGTGGTTGAGTATCTTGGGCATTTCATATCCCACGAGGGCGTGAAGGTTGATCCACGAAAGATTGAGGCTATAACCGATTGGCCTAAACCGACAAGTCTCACACAGCTAAGGGGATTTCTAGGACTCACGGGCTACTACAGAAAGTTCGTGAAGGATTATGGAACCATCGCCAAGCCACTGACAGAGATGACTAAGAAAGGCGGGTTCACATGGACTGAAGCTAGCGAGGAGGCGTTTGGGAAACTGAAAGTAGCCATGAGAACAACACCAGTTCTCGCCATGCCAAGGTTTGATGACTTGTTCGAAGTACACACAAATACGAGTGACATTGGGATCGGAGCTGTGTTAGTGCAAGAGGGGCGACCCTTAGCTTATCTCAGCAAGGCACTAGGCACTACATGATTGGGTCTATCTGTGTACGTGAAGGAGATGGTAGCAGTTGTTGAAGCCGTAAGGTGCTGGAGGCCTTATCTATTGGGCCTACGCTTTCGAATTGTGACCGACCAGCAACCGCTTAAGCATCTACTCGAGCAAAGAATTGTTACCCCCGAGTAGCAAAAGTTCGTATCTAAACTTATGGGGTTTGACTTCGAGATAGTCTATCGACCAGGTTGACAAAATACAGTAGCTGACGTGTAACACCCCGAGTTTTATTAATAAAGGAAAATACTAGCTTTTAATTTTAAGCTAGCCTTTGTTAATAAATAATCATGTTCATGTTCAAGTTCAGATTAATCAGCTAATTATATTCCGAGTTCGACTATTAGTCGATATATTATTCGGTTTAATTATTTCAGTAACCGAATAAGTTTTCCAATTTAATTCCGATTCGTTTACTTAATTAATGAGTCTGGAATTAATTATATAGTCAGGAATATTCAGTCATGTTAATCATGTATTTAATTCCGATATAATAATATTGTTGAGTATTATTTTTCGGGATTAATTATTTTCAGTCGAGATTACCTGAAATTATTTTCGACGTCCCGTTTATGTTTGGAATAATTTTGGTAATTAAGCATTATGTTTAATTAAATAATTAAATATAATGAGGTGATTAATTAACAATTAATCACACTCAATTCCTTAAAGCCGTAAGATTAAGTGGATTTTTCCTATTAAAACTCCATTTTGTCGTGAGCATGATTCCTTAGGCAAGGGAAATACAATTTTTTCCTCTTCCTCAAGCATCTTTACGTGTCAAGTTAAGAGAAGTTTATATGGTGAATAATCAAATTAAACCAATCATGTTGTAGCAATTGTCAATTAATTGGGAAAGCCACATATACCCCCACATCATCTCTTATTCTTTCGGCTAGTATAAATATAGGGACTTGGGAGAAATTTTCCCCACGTTTTCAGCACCACATTTTCCTCCCAAAAAATTTACTTAGTCCAGCAAGTAGATAGGTGAGCAATTGCCTTAGTTTCTTCGCACCGCAAGCTACGGCACCGCACGCGCATCGCACGACGAGAAGCTTAGCACCGCCGGAGGCTCCGGTTGTCTCGACCAATTAGAGCGGTCAGCCGAATGTTAAGGAGGTAACTTCAGTTTACCTTTGTTAAGTTGTGTTAGCTCCTTTAATCATGTCCATGGAACGACATCAAGCGGTTCGGCCGTGAGTAAGGCTATAGCAAGTGCGTTTATGTTACGATGTGAAATCTTTCAAGCAAATTTCGCATGTTTAACTATTTTATGCAATATCATGTCTATTCGGTTTAAGTGGTTCGAAAGAATATGAAGTTTAGTCGTTGTTTTGGCCGAAGGACGTGACCGTGCATGTAGCAAGAGCCACGGGCCGTTCATACGTATCAAGTTCATTAAGTAAATACTCCTTTGAACATATCATGTCTATTTATTCAATAAATTATATTTCATGTTCAGTTGAGTTAGAATTGCCGAGAAAAGATTGAGTACGGTCGTAAAACGGCTTATCGCCGTCGGCGGCGCACGGTGCCCGCCGCGGCCGAGTCTAGCTTTTATGCAAAAATTCATGTTTTAAGTTATTTCAGCATCTATGTTCACGTCATGTCAGTTTATGTCAGTTGATGTTGGTTTGGTCGAGAGTAGTCGCCGGACGGCCGGCAAGGGCCGGACGTATACACGCTGCCGCACATAGCGGCTGTGCGTACCGACAGTCAAGCAGTACGGGCTGCCAGTGTGTGTGCATGCCCATGGCAGCGACACATAGCACCCGTAACGGCAGTCAGTGGGTGGCAATGCAGGTACGCACTTGCCACGCCCAGTCGAGCACGCTAGCGTGCGGTAGTATCCGCCAGCACGCAGCGCCGCACACCAGTCGAGCACGCTAGCGTGCGGTAGTATCCGCCAGCACGCAGCGTCGCACACCAGTGGCCTCGGCAGCACCCAACAGGCCGCTCGATTAGCCAGCACCGTAGGTATCGCACGGCAGTGCTGCACGGTGCCAGTCATGTCAGCCAGCGCCTGTGCGCGTTCTTTAGTGCTCAGTTGCACGTCGTGGTGTGCGGTAACACCCGACAATGCCCAGTCAGGTAGCAGCCAATGCGCATAGCATTCAGCAGCACCTCAAGTCATGCCCATCATTACCCAGCAGCCGGCGCCAGTGGCCAGGCTATGCAGCGCCCGTGCGCGCAGCACTCGGCAGGCCGCTGGCAGAGCCAGCGACCAACTGCCCGGTTCAGCCGACCGGCAGTCCGGTCCAGACCGGTTCAGACCGGTTTAGACCGGCTGGATCAGTTTAGTCCGTATTTTAAGGTTTCAGTCCCGGTTCAGCCCCTATATTTATGTTTCAGTCCCGGTTCTTGATTTCAGTATCATTTTCAGTTAAAATTCCAGGTTCAGTCAGTTCAATAAATTAATATCAGTTAAGTTTTGTATTTAACCGGTTCCAGTTATACCGATTAAATCCGAAAATCAGGTTAAGTCCAGTAGAGCATCTTAATATAATTAATCAGTTAATTTATCAGTCTGAGCATAGTCATTAGTAATTGTTTATATTATATTTCAGTTTGATTAGGTCACGAGCACCAGCACTACCTTTATTTTCACGGATCGGGTGGGGACTCAGACTAAGTACTACACTGATTATAATTACGCTACCATGTTTGAGGTATATATTATCAGTATCCGCTCGGAATGGTCGCCGGTCCATTATGGGTTCTAGTGGCCTTAGTCTGCCCACTAGAGTGTGCACATGGTGTCCGGCATTTTTTTAATGCTGGCAGATGAGGTAACGGTCATGGTTCACGTTCATGTGATGATTATCAGGTTCATGTTCATGTTATTACCGGTTTCATGTTCAGGTTATGTATATACCAGGAACATGATATTGTTATTATTTTCACTGTTTTACTTTAGCATGAGTTTCCACGGAGCACAGTGTTTTAGTGCTCACATCCCACATATTTCATGTTTTTCAGGTCACGGAGTCAGGGACGAGGAGTGAGCTGATGAGCTTTTCAGGATATTTGTTTTGTTATGTATAAACTATGTTCTGACCACGCTATATTCCGCTAAAACTTTCAGTACTTAAACTCAGTTTTTGGTCCGACATTAGTCGGTTAAAATATTATATAACCGTTTTTATTATCAGTTTAAAATTAACGGTTTTTCAGTCAGATTTTCACGGTAGCACTCCGAATCAAATTTTGCAAAATAAATATTTTATTAAATTATTCAGAAAATTTGCGAAAAATGCATACTCTGATATTATAAAATAGCGGGGTGTTACAATTGGTATCAGAACACCTTTTTGCGTCTCTGAAAAGTTTTATAAGTCCGTAATTTTTAGAAAAACCTGAACCGTCACACTCACTCCTCGCCGACTACAGGTAAGTGCTGAGTTATGTTTTCAGTTATAAACATATTACTTTGTCTATGCTCAGAAATTTATCAGGACTTAGTTAAGATGCTCGAATCAGTTTCAGACTTTAGAGTTCAGTATACTCAGATATGACTCTAGATTTTCTCAGGATTCATGTCAGTATTTATCGGCCATTTTTGGCAATTCGTCAAGAGATTTGTGCGCTTCATTGATCAGTTTCAATAAAGACATCAGTAAGAATGTTTGAATCAGAATTCAGAACCATAGAAAGGAGTTAAGTTTGAGAACTCTAGATTCAATTCTAGATTTATTCAAGTTAAGTTAATGACCCGTCAAGAGATTTGTAGGTATTTATGTTATACAAATCTTAACAATCATGTTCCTCAGATATTTTCTATCGAAAATTTCCTTTTTGCCAATCAATTGGCAGACTCCAGGGAGGAATTCCTTGAGTTAGATCAGGGAATAGACTCAAATCTCTTAAGTCAGACAAGTAAATCATGTTCAGGGCAACATTTTCATGTTAAAGGTTGTTATAATTTTCAAGTCATTGTCAAGGCAACGATTTCCAGTGTATAAGAGTCAATAGTCCGGGATACCATGGAGGCTTGAAATAAGAGCCACTCAGCCGGGTATACCATGGAAGCTTGAAGCTGGGGCCGAAGCAGTATGATTTCATGTAATCACAACCTTTAAAGTCAGTCATGTCATGTATTTTATCAGTCATGATACTTTAAGTTAAGGTTTTCAAAGATCAAGATCAGCTAATTACTTTGTACTTACAAGACCAGTAATACTAGAGCAGCCCAATACAGTACAGAGTTATAAATTCATGCTTACGATTTACAGTCTATATTCATGATATAAGGTCGATATATAATAGTTGTTCAGCCGGGTTAAAGGTGGCGGTTTGATATACGGACCGTTAGTCCAAATTTACCTGGAAACTTGAAGTCGCACCTTATCAAGTCAAGTGAATCAGTAAATGTCATGTTCCAAATTCCGAAGCGACTATTTTGTCTCGGGATAGTTTTCAGCGTTCAGGCAAAGATGATTCAGTCATGTAAAAGTCAAGTTATGATTATTCAGTTATGTGAATATTCAGGCCAGTCATGTCAAGATCAAGGATAGTCTGTCTAATAAGACAAGACGTATCAGTCATTTCAAGTATAATCAGTGCCTCGATTCTCAAATTCAGAAAAAATTGAGAAATCATAGGAAAGATAAATTCATGACAGACTTTTCTTGAGGTTAAGTTTGACCTCAGGGGAAGGAAAAACAGTTGCAGGTACCACAGGTTGACATACGACGCAACGGAGAAATGCCAATCAACAGCAACAGATCATGCCATGATGACAAATCGACGCTTTCCATTCAAGGATGCATGACGCAAGAAGAGAAGGATGCCATGCCTGAGTCACAGTACACTGGGAAATTACGGAGAGTTAGCATTATAGTACATTGAGGTTACTAGCTTAAGGTACAAATATACGGACTACGTTGACGATGCTGGTGCAATGTTCGCCAGGTGCTGTATGCAGGCGTGCCACACTCACTTGGTGAGGAACAGGTGTGCCGCAATACAATGTGCCGCGAACGATGTGCCGCGTTATCGAGCAGACGTTCATGAAAGGTAATTACCGATATAGCTAGTTACCCTCATTTGTACACATGCGTATCTCTGGAATCTTCAGTATGTACCAACGACTGGAGTTTTCCACGACTAACGTTCAGATCGAAGATCAGCAATCAGCCAGGAGATGATGACCAGTACGCTCAAGAAGTATGTTTTTAATATCATCAGTGGAACACTTTATTTCAGAAAAAAGTGTCCATTCTCAGTCAGCAGTATCCATCAATTCACTTAATTGTGAATTGATGACTCTTCAGTTTAGATCAAGTCCATTATTCAGTATTAAAGTACTGAATTCTCAAGTCATGTGATCAGTAAGTATAAGCTTTATGTTAAGCTTGTACATCCAGTTTTAGTATTTCCGAGGACGGAAATATTTTAAGGAGGGTGGATTGTAACACCCCGAGTTTTATTAATAAAGAAAAATACTAGCTTTTAATTTTAACCTAGCCTTTGTTAATAAATAATCATGTTCATGTTCAAGTTCAGATTAATCAGCTAATTATATTCCGAGTTCGATTATTAGTCGATATATTATTCGGTTTAATTATTTCAGTAACCGAATAAGTTTTCCAATTTAATTCCGATTCGTTTACTTAATAAATGAGTCCGGAATTAATTATATAGTCATGAATATCCCGTCATGTTAATCATGTATTTAATTCTGATATAATAATATTGTTGAGTATTATTTTTCGGGATTAATTATTTTCAGTCGAGTTTACCCGAAATTATTTTCGACGTCCCGTTTACGTTCGAAATAATTTTGGTAATTAATCATTATGTTTAATTAAATAATTAAACATAATGAGGTGATTAATTAACAATTAATCACACTCAATTCCTTAAAGCCGTAAGATTAAGTGGATTTTTCCTATTAAAACTCCATTTTGCCGTGAGCATGTTTCCTTAGGCAAGTGAAATATAATTTTTTCCTCTTCCTCAAGAAGCATCTTTACGTGTCAAGTTAAGAGAAGTTTATATGGTGAATAATCAAATTAAACCAATCATGTTGTAGCAATTGTCAATTAATTGGGAAAGCCACATATACCCCACATCATCTCTTATTCTTTCGGCTAGTATAAATATAGGGACTTGGGAGAAATTTTCCCCATGTTTTCAGCACCACATTTTCCTCCCAAAAAATTTACTTAGTCCAGCAAGTAGATAGGTGAGCAATTGCCTTAGTTTCTTCGCACCGCAAGCTACGGCACCGCACGCGCATCGCACGACGAGAAGCTTAGCACCGCCGGAGGCTCCGGTTGTCTCGACCAATTAGAGCGGTCGAATGTTAAGGAGGTAACTTCAGTTCACCTTTGTTAAGTTGTGTTAGCTCCTTTAATCATGTCCATGGAACGGCATCAAGCCGTTCGGCCGTGAGTAAGGCTATAGCAAGTGCGTTTATGTTATGATGTGAAATCTTTCAAGCAAATTTCGCATGTTTAAATATTTTATGCAATATCATGTCTATTCAGTTTAAGTGGTTCGAAAGAATATGAAGTTTAGTCGTTGTTTTGGCCGAAGGACGTGGCCGTGCATGTAGCAAGAGCCACGGGCCGTTCATACGTATCAAGTTCATTAAGTAAATACTCCTTTGAACATATCATGTCTATTTATTCAGTAAATTATATTTCATGTTCAGTTGAGTTAGAATTACCGAGAAAAGATTGAGTACGGTCGTAAAACGGCTTATCGCCGTCGGCGGCGCACGGTGCGCCCGCCGCGGCCGAGTCTAGCTTTTATGCAAAAATTCATGTTTTAAGTTATTTCAACATCTATGTTCACGTCATGTCAGTATATGTCAGTTGATGTTGGTTTGGTCGAGAGTAGTCGCCGGACGGCTGGCAAGGGCCGGACGTATACACGCTGCCGCACATAGCGGCTGTGCGTGCCGACAGTCAAGCAGTACGGGCTACCAGTGTGTGTGCATGCCCATGGCAGCGGCACATAGCACCCGTAACGACAGTCAGTGGGTGGCAATACAGGTACGCACTTGCCACGCCCAGTCGAGCACGCTAGCATGCGGTAGTATCCGCCAGCACGCAGCGTCGCACACCAGTGGCCTCGGCAGCACCCAGCAGGCCGCCCGAGTAGCCAGCACCGTGGGTATCGCACGGCAGTGCTGCACGGTGCCAGTCATGTCAGCCAGCGCCTGTGCGCGTTCTTTAGTGCTCAATTGCACGTCGTGGTGTGCGGTAACACCCGACAATGCCCAGTCAGGTAGCAGCCAATGCGCATAGCATTGAGCAGCACCTCAGGTCATGCCCATCATTACCCAACAGCCGGTGCCAGTGGCCAAGCTATGCAGCGCCCGTGCGCGCAGCACTCGACAGGCCGCTGGCCGAGCCAGCGACCAACTGCCCGGTTCAGCCGACCGGCAGTCCGGTCCAGACCGGTTCAGACCGGTTTAGACCGGCTGGATCGGTTCAGTCCGTATTTTAAGGTTTTAGTCCCGGTTCAACCCCTATATTTATGTTTCAGTCCCGATTCTTGATTTCAGTATCATTTTCAGTTAAATTCCGGGTTCAGTTCAGTTCAATAAATTAATATCAGTTCAGTTTCGTATTTAACCGGTTCCAGTTATACCGATTAAATCCGAAAATCAGGTTAAGTCCAGTAGAGCATCTTAACATAATTAATCAGTTAATTTATCAGTCTGAGCATAGTCATTAGTAATTGTTTATATTATATTTCAGTTTGATCAGGTCACGAGCATCAGCACTACCTTTATTTTCGCGGATCAGGTGGGGACTCAGACTAAGTACTACATTGATTATAATTATGGTACCATGTTTGAAGTATGTATTTCATGTCATGTATCCGCTCGGAATGGTCGCCGGTCCATTCTGGGTTCTAGTGGC
>CACSLK010026122.1:0-12353 GCA_902706635.1 Striga hermonthica | reverse complement strand
TCTTTTCGGAGACGTCGCTTACGTTCTCACTTTTGCCCCTATTTACCCTTATTTTCTCGACTTTTTTAACTGTATACTATTTGGCTTCAAAACACGATGGTGCGATCAAAATATGTTATCCACATCAAATAATAGTGTCGTGTTTGAAAACAAGTTTTTCTGGAGACATCGCTTACGTTCTCACTTTTGCCCCTATTTACACTTATTTTCCTCGACTTTTTTAAACGTATACGATTTGGCTTCAAAACACATTGGTGCGATAAAAATATGTTATACACATCAAATAATAGTGTCGTGTTCGAAAACTAGTCTTTCCTGGGACGTCGCTTACGTTCTCACTTTTGCCCCTATTTACCCTTATTTTCCTCGACATTTTTAAACTTATACGATTTGGCTTCAAAAACACGATGGTGCAATAAAAATATGTTATCCACATCAAATAATAGTGTCGTGTTCGAAAACAAGTCTTTTCGGAGATGTCGCTTACGTTCTCATTTTTGCCCCTATTTATCCTTATTTTCCTTGACTTTTTTAAAAGTATACGATTTTGCTTCAAAACACATTGGTGCGATAAAAATATTTTATCCACATCAAATAATAGTGTCGTGTTCGAAAACAACTCTTTCTGGAGACGTCGCTTACGTTCTTACTTTGCCCTATTTACCCTTATTTTCCTTGACTTTTATAACGTATATGATTTGACTTCGAAACACGATGGTGCGATAAAAGTATGTTATGCACATCAAATAATAGTGTCGTGTTCGAAAACAAGACTTTCCGGAGATTTCGCATACGTTTTCACTTTTGCCCCTATTTACCCTTATTTTCTCGACTTTTTTAAACGTATACGATTTGGCTTCAAAACACGATGGTGCGATAAAAATATGTTATCCACATCAAATAATAGTGTCGTGTTCGAAAAGAAGTCTTTCTGGAGACGTTGCTTACGTTCTAACTTTTGCCCCTATTTACCCATATTTTCCTTGACTTTTTAAACGTATACGATTTGGTTTCAAAACACGATGGTGAGATAAAAATATGTTATCCACATCAAATAATAGTGTCGTGTTCGAAAACAAGTCTTTCTGGAGACGTCGCTTACGTTCTCACTTTTGCCTCTATTGACCCTTACTTTCCGCGACTTTTTAAACCGTATACGATTTGGCTTCGAAACACGATGGTGCGATCAAAATATGTTATCCACATCAAATAATAGTGTCGTGTTTGAAAACAAGTTTTTCTGGAGACGTCGCTTACGTTCTCACTTTTTCTCCTATTTACCCTTATTTTCCTCGACTTTTTTAAACGTATACGATTTGGCTTCTTAACGCGATGGTGCGATAAAAATATATTATCCACATCAAATAATAGTGTCGTGTTCGAAAACAAGTTTTTCTGGAGACGTCTCTTACGTTCTCACTTTTGCCCCTATTTACTCTTATTTTTCTTGACTTTATTAAACGTATACAATTTGGCTTCAAATCATGATGGTGCGATAAAAATATGTTATCCACATTGAATAATAGTGTCGTGTTCGAAAAGAAGTCTTTCCGGAGACGTTGCTTACGTTCTCACTTTTGCCCCTATTTACCCATATTTTCCTTGACTTTTTAAACGTATACGATTTGGTTTCAAAACACGATGGTGAGATAAAAATATGTTATCCACATCAAATAATAGTGTCGTGTTCGAAAACAAGTCTTTCCGGAGACGTCGCTTGCGTTCTCACTTTTGCCTCTGTTGACCCTTACTTTCCTCGACTTTTTAAACCGTATACGATTTGGCTTCAAAACACGATGGTGCGATCAAAATATGTTATCCACATCAAATAACAGTGTCGTGTTTGAAAACATGTTTTTCTGGAGACGTCGCTTACGTTCTCACTTTTTCCCCTATTTACTCTTATTTTCCTCGACTTTTTTAAACGTATAAAATTTGGCTTCATAACGCGATGGTGCGATAAAAATATGTTATCCACGTCAAATAATAGTGTTGTGTTCGAAAACAAGTCTTTTCGAAGACGTTGCTTACGTTCTCACTTTTGCTCCTATTTACCCTTATTTTCCTCGACATTTTTAAACGTATACGATTTGGCTTCAAAACACGATGGTGCAATAAAAATATGGTATCCACATCAAATAATAGTGTCGTGTTCGAAAACAAGTCTTTTCGGAGACGTCGCTTACGTTCTCACTATTGCCCCTATTTACCCTTATTTTCCTTGACCTTTTTAAAAGTATACGATTTCGCTTCAAAACACATTGGTGCGATAAAAATATTTTATCCACATCAAATAATAGTGTCGTGTTTCAAAACAACTCTTTTTGGAGACGTCGCTTACGTTCTCACTTTTGCCCTATTTACCCTTATTTTCCTTGACTTTTTTAACGTATATGATTTGACTTCAAAACACGATGGTGCGATAAAAAATATGTTATCAACATCAAATAATAGTGCCTTGTTCGAAAACAAGAATTTCCGGTGATGTCGCTTATGTTTTCACTTTTGCCCCTATTTACCCTTATTTTTCTCGACTTTTTTAAACGTATACTCTTTGGCTTCAAAACACGAAGGTGCGCTAAAAATATGTTATCCACATCAAATAATAGTGTCGTGTTCGAAAACATGTCTTTCTGGAGATGTCGCTTACGTTCTCACTTTTGCCCCTATTCCCTTATTTTCCTCGACTTTTTTAAACGTATACGATTTGGCTTCAAAACACGATGGTGCAATAAAAATATGTTACATACATCAATTAATAGTGTCGTGTTCGAAAACAAGTCTTTTCGAAGACGTCGCTTACATTCTCACTTTTGCCTCTATTGACCCTTACTTTCCTCGACTTTTTTAACCGTATACGATTTGGCTTCAAAACACGATGGTGCGATCAAAATATGTTATCCACATCAAATAATAGTATCGTGTTTGAAAACAAGTTTTTTTGGAGACGTCGCTTACGTTCTCAATTTTTCCCCTATTTACCTTTATTTTCCTCGACTTTTTCAAACATATACGATTTGGCTTCAAAACACGATGGTACGATAAAAATATGTTATCCACATCAAATAATAGTGTCGTGTTCGAAAACAAGTCTTTTCGGAGACGTCGTTTACGTTCTCACTTTTGCCCCTATTTACCCTTATTTTCCTCGACATTTTTAAACGTATACGATTTGGCTTCAAAACACGATCGTGCAATAAAAATATGTTATCCACATCAAATAATAGTGTCGTGTTCGAAAACAAGTCTTTCCGGAGACGTCGCTTACGTTCTCACTTTTGCCCCTATTCCCTTATTTTTCTTGACTTTTTTAAATGTAAACGATTTGGCTTCAAAACACGATGGTGCAATAAAAATATGTTACTTACATCAAATAATAGTGTCGTGTTTGAAAACAAGTCTTTTCGGAGACGTCGCTTACGTTCTCACTTTTGCCGCTATTGACCCTTATTTTCCTCGACTTTTTTAACCGTATACGATTTGGCTTCAAAACACGATGGTGCAATAAAAATATGTTATCCACATCAAATAATAGTGTCGTGTTCGAAAACAAGTTTTTCTGGAGACGTCGCTTACGTTCTCACTTTTGCCCCTATTTACCCTTATTTTCTTCTACTTTTTTAATCGTATACGATTTGGCTTCATAACACGATGGTGCAATAAAAATATGTCATCCACATCAAATAATAGTGTCGTGTTCGAAAACAAGTCTTTTCGAAGACGTCGCTTACGTTCTCACTTTTGCCCCTATTTACCCTTATTTTCCTCAACTTTTTAAACGTATACGATTTGACTTCAAAACACGATGGTGCGATAAAAATATGTTATCCACATCAAATAATAGTGTCGTGTTCGAAAACAAGTCTTTTCGGAGATGTCGCTTACGTTCTCACTTTTGCCCCTATTCCCTTATTTTCCTCGACTTTTTTTAAATGTATACGATTTGGCTTCAAAACACGATGGTGCAATAAAAATATGTTACTTACATCAATTAATAGTGTCGTGTTCAAAAACAAGTCTTTTCGGAGACGTCGCTTACGTTCTCACTTTTGCCCCTATTTACCCTTATTTTCCTCGACTTTTTTAACCGTATACTATTTGGCTTCAAAACACGATGGTGCGATCAAAATATGTTATCCACATCAAATAATAGTGTCGTGTTTGAAAACAAGTTTTTCTGGAGACGTCGCTTACGTTCTCACTTTTGCCCCTATTTACACTTATTTTCCTCGACTTTTTTAAACGTATACGATTTGGCTTCAAAACACATTGGTGCGATAAAAATATGTTATCCACATCAAATAATAGTGTCGTGTTCGAAAACAAGTCTTTCCTGGGACGTCGCTTACGTTCTCACTGTTGGGACTGCTGAGGATCTCGATATGCACAAATCACGGACAAACATTCAACATAAACCTATGCGCAGCGGATCTAAAGGTTTGATGTAGAAAACTTACTGCTTAAAATTTATGTAGATCTGGCTGGCCCGAACAGATGACCGCAAATCAAATCTTCTCGGAATCGAACAAACTTGTCCAATCCAGAAAGCTGGGGTCACGGCGAAGTCAACGGCTTTGACCGATCGGAAAATGGTGCTTCCACGCGCTCTCACGCGCGCGTGTGACTCCCAGCAGCTGCTATCTTCCGTTGGCGCGTGTGGGCGCGTGCGGCGGCGGCTGGCGGCGATATCGACAGCTATCTCTTCGACTCGTCATCCTGGTCGTCGTGGTATGGTCACTTGCTGGTTTTGGTCTCCGGTTTGGATGGATGATAGATCTGATTAGAATCCCGTATATACCTTAAGATCTTCTACTGTATTCTCAAACAGCTATCTAGATCTTGTATCAGTGGAGCACAAGAAATAGAACAACTCCTTGGAAGAAAGAGAGAGAGAGGGGGCGGACGCAATTCCCAAGGTTATGGGAT
Source organism: Striga hermonthica (assembly GCA_902706635.1). Lineage (NCBI taxonomy): Eukaryota > Viridiplantae > Streptophyta > Magnoliopsida > Lamiales > Orobanchaceae > Striga > Striga hermonthica. The sequence goes on along the minus strand of CACSLK010026122.1, from coordinate 7,427 downwards.
TGTCCTTTCTCTTCCAAGAGCCTAATAATGTATATATAGAGCTACAGTAGGGACCCTAAGGAGAATAGGATAAGGGCTTCTAATATATTAATACTGTGGAGCAACCCCACAATTAATATATTAATAATATTAAAGTCCACCACAATAATATTATTGCACCCCTCTCACCTATCCCAAATTACATTTGAGACTCCTTATTATAATTATCCGATTTACCTCCCCATGTTTAAGATATAATGTCCATTAATTAATTTGATCACTAATAATCAAGAATTAATTAATATATTATATTACCGAAGCTAGCGCTCGCTCATATCATTCATATTATGCCGGAATAATCCACCTGCAGGGTTTAGCATAATATTCCTTCATGAACTCACTTCGGGGACATCATCAGACTAACGCACATGGTGACCGTAAATATCCTAATAGCACATCGAACACATAATGTCATTACCCAATTCATTAAGTATGTCGACCCGGTTTGGATCTCACCCAAAGAATCAAAGCAACAACAATTATGTGCACATGCCTATTTAATATCTTACGGGTTAAGATCACGCAATAATTAACTGAGGCCTAGTTCGTTTACGATGATCAGCATAAAACGAACATCCCTCTCTGGGACCCTGTTCAATACATAAATGTACTAGTGCAACTAATCGGTCAAGACAAACCGTACGGTTGACACTACAACCGTTCCGATGGGTTGTTCAATTCCATCTAGGTTGTGAACCAATGATTCATCTTTCGCAAGTAACTGATATAGTGATCTTTGGTACGCCCGATGACGACCCACTTATCTACATGCAAAACAACAGAACGCGGAACTTATTTAACCAAACATAATTCTCATTCATCAAGAAATAACAAGTGCAATATCCACTAAAGCAAAGCTTAAGTATATAACACCAACAATCTCCCACTTATACTTAAAGCTGCCGCTTTACTAGTATAGTCCTATCAATCCGTATCCTAAAAGACCTATGCCGATCCTATCACCATACATTTGACTCCCATTCCCTCTACGTGTTTGGCGAAGACCTTCTCCGGCAAACTCTTCATAAAAGGATCAGCTAGGTTGTCTTCTGATGCAATCTTAGTGATCTCAACTTCTCCTCTTGCCACAATATCTCTGATAAGGTGGTATTTGTGCTCTATGTGTTTGCTTGCTCTGTGGGCTCGTGGTTCCCTTGAGTTTGCTACTGCTCCACTGTTATCACAGTACACGGTAATAACACGTGGCAAACTCAGAATCACTTCTAAGTCCACCAAGAAGTTTCTGAGCCAAACTGCCTCTTTCGCTGCCTCAGAAGCTGCGATGTACTCGGCTTCCATAGTGGAGTCTGCTACGCACTTCTGCTTAGCACTCCTCTATGAAATTGCTCCACCTCCCAAGGTAAACACATAACCTGAGGTTGACTTACTCTCGTCCCTATCTGACTGAAAATCAGAATCGCTGTAACCCAGCGGAAACAAACTGTCTGCACGGTAAACTAACATGTACTCCTTAGTCCTTCGCAGGTACTTGAGTATATGTTTCACCGCAGCCCAATGTTCCCTTCCTGGATTACTTTGATATCTCGCTACCATGCCAACGGCGTAGCTAATATCAGGCCTAGTGCACAGCATTGCATACATGAGACTTCCTACTGCCGAAGCATAAGGAACTGTCTTCATGTCCTCTATCTCCTCAGTCGTCTTGGGAGACAACTCCTTAGATAAAGGTACTCCATGTCTGAAAGGTAATGTACCTCTCTTAGAGTTTTGCATACTGAATCTAGCCAAGACAGTATCTATATATCAAGACTGAGATAAGCACATCATTCTCTTCTCACGATCACGAATGATCTTGATACCAAGAATGTGTCCTGCTTCTCCCAAGTCCTTCATATCAAACTGCTTAGACAACCACACCTTTACGTCCAACAACTCCTTCTTGTTGTTGCCAATAAGAAGTATGTCATCCACGTATAGCACAAGAAACACCACCACGCTTCCACTAATCTTCTTGTATACACAGTTCTCATCCGGACATTGGGTGAATCCATATGACTGGATTACCTCATCAAACCGAATATTCCAAGACCTTGAAGCTTGCTTCAGTCCATAAATGGACCGATTAAGCTTACAAACTAAGTGCTCATGCCCTTTTGCAATGAATCCTTCTGGTTGCTGCATATAGATGTCTTCTTGAAGGTTCCCATAAAGGAAAGCCGTCTTAACATCCATCTGGCAGACTTCATAATTCATATGAGTGGCTACAGCTAAGAGAATCCGAATGGATTTAAGCATAGCTACTGGCGAAAAGGTTTCATCATAATCGATACCCTCTTTCTGGGTATAACCTTTCTCAACAATCCTAGCTTTAAAGGTTTCCACCTTTCCATCCTATCCCCTCTTTCTCTTGTAAACCCACTTGCATCCAATGGGACGTATTCCATCGGGTGGTTCTACAAGATCCCAGACCTGATTGGTGTCCATAGACCCCATCTCAGCTTTCATTGCAACCTTCCACAAATTTGCATCTCTATCTTGGAGTGCCTCATCATAAGTTCTTGGGTCCGATTCTAGGTCTCCTGGAACTGAGCCCGATGACTCTCCAAGACCTATCCATCGCTCGGGTTGTGAAGAAACCCTCCCACTACGACAAGGTACCATCTGTACTGGCACACTATCAGTGTTACGTGTTGCAGTGTTATGTGATGTATCTACTTGCGCACTCGGTGGGGAACCATCGATATCTCTCCCTAACTCCTCTAGGACAAGTTTACTACTGGGCTTATGATCTATGGTATAGTCTTCTTCCAAGAATCTAGCGTTCGTACTAACGATCACCTTCTGATCCTCAGGACTATAAAATAAACCACCTTTCGTTTCCTTGGAATAGCCGACAAACAGTCTCACTTTTGAACATTTCTCCAACTTGCTAGCCTCCTGCACTAAGACATGTGCAAGGCAACCCCAAATTCGAATTTGTGAGAAACTAGGCTTGCGCCCTTTCCACAACTCATAAGGCGTACTGTCTACTGACTTTGAAAGAACAGAATTTGTAACACCCCGCCTTATCGTAAAATCAGAGTGCGAAAATTTCGCAAAGTTATTTAAAAATAAAACCTTTTACTTTGCGAAAACTGATTCGGGGTGCTACCTTAAAAATCGTGACTTAATTTGGAAAACCGTTACTTAAATTTTAATAAAATCATACGGTTACTGAAAGCATAAAGTTCTCCAAAAGTCCAGTCAAATATAAGTTCGTCAAAAGTCATCATCAGCGGAAACGTAAATCATCATATTATATATACAATCAAAACATGAAAGTCCTGAAGCCTTCGTCTGCTCACGCTCCCTGCCCGACATCCTGACCTGAAAAACATGATAAAAGTGGGAAATGAGCACTATGGCACTGTGCTCCGTGGAAACTCATACTAATGTAAACATTGAAAATAATAACAACATCATGATATCGGCATATACATAACCTCAACATGAAACCGGTAATAACATGAACATGAATCTGAAATCGTCACGCAACGTGACCCTGACCGTTACCTCATCTGCCGGCAAAAACTAATATCGGACACCATGTGCACACTCTAGTGGGCAGACTAGGGCCTCTAGAACCCAGAATGGACCGGCGACCATTCCGAGCAGATACCTCACATGAAATACATACCTCAAACATGGTACCGTAATTATAGTCAATGTAGTACTTAGTCTTTGACCCCACCTGATCTGCTAAAACTGAACGGTAGTGCTGATGCCTGATCAAACAGAAAATAATATAAACAATTATTAATGACTATGCTCAGACTGTTAACTTAACTGATTAATTTCGTTAAGATGCTCTACTGAACCTGACATGATATTTAGACTTAACCGGAATAACCGGAACTGAACTGACATGAACTGATCAGACATGAATTTACTGAACTGAAATAATCCCGGAAATTTAACTGAAAGGGCACTTAAAATGCGAACCGGGACTAAAATAACATTATTTGGGTCAAACCGGTGTTAACCGGTCTGAACCGGTCCGACCGAACCGCCGGTCTGCTCGGACCGGTCGGCTGGTGGCTGACTCGGCCCACGGCCTTGCCATGGCCGTGGTGCGACTGCTGGCTGAACGGGTGCGGGCATGGCCGTTGCGGCCTGCCTGCCATGGCCATGGCCGAGAGTGCTGCGTGCACCTGACCATGGTTGGGCCTGCACTGCGTACTTGCTGGACCCGTCTAGCTACTGCAGCGGACACTGGCGACAACACTGGCACGGACAAGCACTGCCAGGCGCTGCTGTGCGCTGTTGGCAGGTGGCTGGTGTGCGGGTTGCGCGTACTGGGCGATCGGCCCTGCGACTGGCACTGCGCAGGTGCTATCGCGCAACACTTGCCGTGCTGATTGGACTTGACAGGACGCCGCGCGGACGCTGTCGTGTGACTCCCGCAACGTTGGCCACTCGGCAGGCTGTTGGGCACTGCCACGGCCATTGGCGGGCGACTTGCGCACTGGCATGTGCTGCTGCACACTACCGTGCGCTACTTGCTGCTACTGCAGCTGACTGTGCGTGACATCTGTCCACGCACGTTGCCCGCGGACACGGCTGGGCTGCCAGCGCGCACTACTGCTGTATGCGGGTATGGCGACCTTGGCCGACCCTTATCGGCCGTCCGGCTACACCCTCCGACAACTCCCTTTTAATTCAACATGACAAATCATAACACATTAAAAGGATCGATTTTTCATAAAATCATGACTTTTGTCCAATGACTTAACATGGCCGATGGCGTGCGCCCGTGCACCGCCGACGGCTATAGGCCGTCTCTCGACCGAATTATAAAATTTCTCGTTTAACCTGGACTGAATAGACATTAATTGACCTATAATGATCATTGAAACATGAACTGGTCGAGAATTATCGGATAAATTGAAAGTCACTCGGTCACGACGTAAAAGGCATAAAAACCGAACATGACTTAACTTTACATGAAGTAATGGTCATGAATTGCACCTGGTACATTTAAACTGGTCCTATCAACATGCATTAATGTTGAAGGTAAGATTACCTTTCAAGCTTGAATTGCAATCTTCTTCTCGTGCGTGTGTGCGCAATACTTTGCCGTGCGCGGTACCGTAGCTTGCTTCTTGCTTGCGGTAGCTTATTTAGACTTGGGGAAATTATCAAGCTCACTTATTTCTTGCTGCTATTAGTAAATGTTTGGGAAGGAATATGGGGCAGAAAAGTGGGGAAAAAATTTCTCCCAAGCCACAATATTTATACTAGCCGAAGGAAATAGAGATGATGTAGGGTATATGTGGCTTGTTTTTCTTGTGACACTTGCCACCATTTATTGTGTCCTAACTAAGATGAGTCATCCTCAAAATTCTCCTTAATTGCCACGCCCACATACTTAAGGGAGAAGAAATAAATATTTCCCAAGCTAGAAGAAAAGTCCATGGCCTTTTAGTAAAGAAATTGGGACAAATAGATTAAAGGCTACGGCCTTAGACAATTTATTGGAAACTTTCCATATAACTTACGGCTTATTAGCCCTAATTTAATGATTAATGGCTAATTAATCATTTCTTATGTTTAATTATTTAATTAAACATAATGCTTAATTACCAATATTCCGAACGTAAATAGTACGTCGAAAATAATATTTGGTAATCTCGACTGAAAATAATTAATTCCGACAATTAATACTCAACAAGAATAATAAATCGTAATTAAAACATAATTTATACTTATAAAATAACGGGATATTACAATCTTCCCTCCTTACAAAATTTCCGTCCTCGGAAATTCAAAACATAACTGATATACATGAACTATGTACATAGGATAAAGAAATGTGTACATCAAAACTGAAAATCTGGGAACCGAGCGCGAATATCGGACTCCTCCTCCCAAGTAGCTCCGTGGCGATCCCACTGAATACGCACGAGGGGAATATCTCGCTTCCGGAGATGACGAACCTGACGGTCTAGTACAGCCACCGGTCGCTCCTCGTACGATAGATCTGGCTGAACCTGAATATCCGTATGAGGAATGACATGATCGGGGTCGCACACGTATTTACGCAACATAGATGCGTGGAAAACATTATGAATGCCTGACAACTCGGGAGGTAGGGCTAATCGATACGCGACCTCGCCTACTCGCTCGAGAACCTCAAAAGGACCGATGAATCGAGGGTGAAGCTTCCCTCTTTTTCCGAATCGAACAACTCCGCGAATCGGACGAACTCTGAGAAAGGCTGGCTCGCCAACCTCGAACTGAATGTCTCGTCGATGATGATCGGCGGAAGATTTCTGTCGACTCTGAGCTGTCCTGAGTCTCTGCCGGATCAACTCGACCTGATCTGCCGTCTCCTCGATCAGCTTAGGACCGAGTACTCGCCGCTCTCCGACGTCATCCCAATAGAGAGGGGAACGACACTTGCGACCATAAAGTGCCTCGTAAGGAGCCATCTGAATGGAAGAATGATAGCTGTTGTTATACGTGAACTCGGCGTACGACAACAGTGACTCCCACTTAGCACCCCTGTCAACAACCAAAGCGCGAAGCATATCCTGTTGGAACCCACGAGGATCTCGATATGCACAAATCACGGACAAACATTCAACATAAACCTATGCGCAACGGATCTAAAGGTTTGATGAAGAAAACTTACTGCTTAAAATTTATGTAGATCTGGCTGGCCCGGACAGTTGACCGCAAATCAAATCTTCTCGGAATCGAACAAACTTGACCAATCCAGAAAGCTGACGTCACGGCGAAGTCAACGGCGTTGACCAATCGTAAATCGGAGGTCACACGCGCTCACACGCGCGCGATTGAGCTTCAGCTGCTGGAGCCTCCCGGTGGCGCGTGACGGCGCGTGCGGTGGCGGACGGCGACGATCTCGACGGTGATCTCTTCGTCTCGTCGTCCTGGTCGTCGTGGTATGGTCACTTGCTGGTTTTGGTCTCTGGTTTGGATGTATGAATGGAATCTCTATATACCTTAAGATCTTCTACTGTATTCTCAAACAGCTTTCTAGATCTTGTATCAGTGGAACACAAGAAATAGAAGAACTCCTTGGAAGAGAGAGAAAGAGAGCTGGACGATATTTTCAAATTGTGGGATTGTTCTCTTCTCTTCCATGAGCCTAATGCTGTATATATAGAGCTACAGTAGGGACCCTAAGGAGAATAGGATAAGGGCTTCTAATATATTAATACTGTGGAGCAACCCCACAATTAATATATTAATAATATTAAAGTCCACCACAATAATATTATTGCACTCCCTTCACCTATCCCAAATTACATTTGAGACTCCTTATTTTAATTATCCGATTTACCTCCCCATGTTAAAGATATAATGTCTATTAATTAATTCGATCACTAATAATCAAGAATTAATTAATATGTTATATTACCGAA
>CACSLK010026119.1:20519-34631 GCA_902706635.1 Striga hermonthica | reverse complement strand
CCAGAACGAATTTCTAAATTTAGACGGTTAGAGGAAATCGAATGAGAGCGTACGGGTCACCCCGAGGTTAACGTATAATCGATTTTGACGACCTTAGGACCGAGAAATGGGCAGAAGCTGAGAAAATGAATAGAGAGAATGAAAAGTTAGGATTTGGAGTTAAATCAGCTCCTTTATATAGGAGTAAGAACACTTACTTGCAGTACCTAAAATACCCTGGCCGACTTATGAGATGTGTCCAAAATGCCCTGGTCGGTTCGCATTCCACTACTTCTTAGTCAGCATCCAGATTTCTTCTTATCTCATGTAGTTTCACTCTTGTTGAGAGATCTCCTTATGATATATTGAAGTGTATAGGAGTCGTCGGAGCTCTTGTCGTCTCGAAGTGGGATAAGTCGACTCTCAGCAATATCAAGCAGACTTAGGTTATAATAGGGCTATATCATACGGCCAAATCTTTTTTTTCGAGACTAAATTCTATTTCGGAGCCTAAGTACTTTTAGCCTACGTGTTAGTGGCTAAATAAAATCACCCAAGTCTCGGCCCTATGTGACCACCATTGGCACAAGTTAACATTTGAATTTTAAAAGCTCCCAAACCTTCAAAGCCCTCCACTTGTACCCTTGAGTTGCGGACATATTTTTTTTATTATTCATTTACCCCATTTACTCGGTCAGCCCAAGCAAAGCAAAGGAGATTTTGATTTTTTCCTCCAAAAAATCCCCAAGGACTTAGGCCTCTCTTCTCCACGTGCACGCCAACGTTCCTATCTTTCCTCACTCCCCGCCCCACGTTTAAGAATCCAACTCCAAAATTCAAGCCATTTATAAGAACCTTCAAACGCTTACAAAAAATCTTCCACAACCCTTAGGGAATTTCAAGAACCTTTTTTTATTTAGCTGCAGCTAGACAAGCTGCAGCCCTGCCACCAAGAAGCCTGCCCCGCACTCGTAAACCGAGTCCTCGAACGACTGATCAGAGAAGTCCTTGGCCGTGAAGTTTGAGAATCTCTAAGCTCTCCAGCCATCCTCCCTTTCCGTCCCAAGGTCGAGAAACACATTAGCCAACCGAGCCTCATTTTGCTATTCTCTTAAGGTCCATTTATAAGGTAATGGGCTGAACCTTATACCTCATTTTATGGCCGAATTCGGAGCTTTATTTTCAGTTTTTAAAAGTAAAAATGCCAGCTTGATCCTAGTTATCAACGAAGAAGATAATGAGTAAGAAATGAGTTCGTTTAATGTGATGGTTGGCCGTCTATGTGATCTGTTTTTGCTGAGCCTTATTTTTATGTAAAGCATGTTAAATATGTGTATTTTATCAAATTTAGTATCAGCTTTTAAGGCTCCTATCATGTGTTGTTGAGTATGAGGAAAAGGAAAGGAAAAGGAGGCATGATTGTTTGTTATTTATGTGCTATTGTATGTAGTATTGTTGTGGCTTTGGAATTATGTTTGCTGAGGTTTTATGAGTTGAATGTTAAATATGTTAATTCATTTTAAAGCAAGCCAAGGAATGTTGTATTTATTAATCTTAATCTCTTTGTCTAATTGCCGAATGACTTCATATATATGTTATGTTGTGAGTTAAATTATTGGTTCCATCAATATGCTGAATTTTATTTCTAGTAATATTAACATGTTGGCAGTACATATTTTGAGAGGCATGGGTCAGTATAAGGCGTCAAATTGTTGTTGAGGAGTTATGTTGGATAAAGAAAGAAAAGAGAACATGTTTTGCTTTAATTTCTTTGAACTTGTTTTGAGAGTGCTTGTGGGCTAAAAATGTGAGTTTTATCATGTATAGTTTCAGTTCTATATATTTGCTTAAAGGTTGATTAGTTCCAAGAAGAACAAAAGCATGTGTGCTTATTTTTTATATCCTATGTGATGTGATATTAGTAAAATTTAATTTCTGTTAATGTGGTATAAGTTTGATCTTGTTGTTATTGTAAGATCTAAGTTTGTTCTTGTTCAAGAAAATGTGGTTTAAGGAAATAAAAGAAGTTCTAAAGTTCATGTGATTTTATCTGTGAGTTTTGGCCGAGTTGTGTGCTCTTATCCGCAGTATGTGTTATATGCGTTTTAAATGTGTTGTTCTACATTTCAATCAAAATCCTAATAATAAGACTTAATAATCAAAATTCAGATTAAGAGGAGTCAAGCCCTCATTCAGACTGCGTGCATTTTCATCCAGTCAGTAAGTTCAAAAGGTGGGGATTTTCCATACTATGTTCTAATTCTTAATAAACGCAAGGTATTTATAGTTGAGGTATGTTTATATTGATAATGTATGTTCGATGGTGGTGAGCGTACTCGTTCTTTTCTATTCGCCTGGATGGTGGTGAGCGTACCCGTCCCTGTTCTGTGGGAGGCGACCCCCAGAGTGTGCACACAAATACCGGCCAGTGTTCGGGAGTCTCCAACATGAGTATTACAGCAACATGAGTATTACAGTTCATTTATATATATATATGCCGATGTCATCTATATTTGTTTTTATTATGAATAATTGCATAGTATGGAATATTGATGAGCACGTTGATTATTGCTCAGCCCCCACAATTATCTTTTCAGGTTAGCATGCCGAACGGGACTCTAGAGGGGTTAGTGGTGGTCATATGCAGTTTATTTATTGCTTTCGCTATTGAACAGTTTATTTTCCGAACATATTATTATCAGCTATGTTGAACATTGTTTAGATTCCAGTTTCACTTTTTCAATTCACTTATCAGACTAGTATCGTTTCGCTCTGCTAGGTCTTAATGAATTGAACATGTTTTATGTCGGGATCAGATATCCTGAAAAGATTAAAAGCAGACATGATAGTAAAGCCAGATACATGTTTAGAAAGTACCCTCCAAGCATGTTTTAAAAAGTTAAATGATTTTGCGAAAGTTTTCAGTAAATTCTCAAAAACTCTGACATTTTCAATGTATAAGTAGAGGGGGCTTATATATTTTTATGTGAATAAATATTGATATATATTGATATCATTGAAAATAGCATACATTTCATGTTCACGTGCATGCATATCTTACAGTTAGATAAAATATCTCGCATGCACAACATAATGAGAAAAGAAAAAGTATTTTGTTAATTTATTGGCCGCTGCTACGCACCGAGGTCAAGTGCCCCGTGAGATATTTCATAAGGGCGTGTGAGATGTAAGGACTTGACTTATTATTATGTTATGCTCAGTGCTCCATGAGACATTGTTTTAAGGCGTGTGAGACGTAAGGACTGAGCCATTCCAGTGCCCTGTGAGCCATTGCTTTAAGGCGTGGGAGACGATCAGGACTGGAATGTTATGATTATTGATGATATGAGCTCATTTCTGGTGCCTAGTAGTGAGGTCAAAGGGCCCAGAGAAAGAAAAGTTTTTCAGAAAGAAATGTGGGCCCAGAGAAAGAAAAGTTTTTCAGAAAGAAATGTTTTCACAACACAAGCATTTGCATTTCATGTTGTAGTTCATATCAATTGATGATTTTATTTCTTGACATGCATGACTTTACTTATTGAACCATAGCTCGTATAGTTTACGCATTGTAGGTGATCTTGTTGATATCTGATGATTGACATTGACTAGACTGTTGGATCTGAGAGCTTTGGGGATGTGTACATGGATGACGACCTGTTGGGCCAGCGAGTGAACTTACGCTATGTTTAAATTTTCTTTCAATAAACTCTGATGTATAAAAGTTTGGGAACGGTGTTTGGATCCTTTTCAGTATGTATAAGTAATAATATTCATGTTATGTTTTATATAAGATGTCGATAATGATAAATGAATAAATGAATAATAAATGGATAATAATAAAAGAATAAGTTTTGGAAACATTAGGTGACGTGTATTCAAATTTTGAATGAAGTGGTATGCGAAGTCATGGACACATAACCACCTTACATTAGTAACGTGTAATATTGATAAATTATGCACATTAAATTAATAAAATTAACCGCCTTAGTTATATTATAAATAAGTTTATATGGAAAGGTTTAATAACAACCAAAGGAAAAAAATAATAAAAAATGTATCATCTTTGTAAGCAATTTTCCGAGTATCGTCATGGAAGGTGAAAAGGTATGATTCTATACTTTCTTGTGTGACTAATTATGGTCTAAACTTATACATTTCAATTATTTTACCAATTTTTAAAATCGGTGTTTTGAAGAACACTAAAAGGGCCATGAACAGTTATGTTTTGGCGACCCCGAACCCGATCTTCAGGCTACCAAAAATTCATAAATTATATATCATATTAAAACACTTGTTCTTAAGATCACGTTGGTCAAATTAGATTTTTATTTCGAGGTGTCGAAGATAGGTAACGAGGCATTTATATGCATATTTGTCATTTTGTGCAATCCGTTCGGTTTATATTGTTTTGACTTTCAATCTTTGTTCTTTTATTTTGGGTGGCTTTATAAAATTTATAGTAAAGATCATGGTCTTTCTACATGAACAAGAATTTCACAAATATCTATTTTATATAGAAAGTTACGCTTAAAATACGATCATCATGTTAGTATGTTTTATATCAAGCATAAACCGTTGGTTTGTCAGTTTGCGGGATATTTCATATATTTACCGTTCTATTTTGATTTTTAATGTTGATATGGGATACTATATACTGGACCGGTTCGCAGGGCTAATCAGAGAAAGATAGGCCGGTTCGTCGGACTACCTAAGTAAGAAGGGGTCAAATGATATGGTCGAGCAAGATCAGACACCTGCCGCGGAGGACAAAGAAGATAGCAGCGACTAAGGAGACCAGAAGTGGTCGACAGATACAAGTCGTTCGAGAAGCTGGTCGAGGAAGGGCGATCGAGGAGGGCGTGGACGTGTAGAACTGGTCGAATGTCGGAGTGCACAAGGGAATCTCTAGCACGTAAAGGGGAGGACACGCGGCAGACTATAAGTGGTTAATAGCCATAACAAACTCTGACATTCTCTGACAAAGGGGACGTGTTTCCTCACACCAAAGATAGTGGAGGCGCGCGGTTGTACGGACGAGCAGAGGACAGTTTGCCGAACTCGCCCTACTCGCGCGTGCAACTCAGGTAACTCGCCCTTATAAATAGGGGCAAGAATCCTCATTTTCGGTACAATCTCTGATACTCTCACATATTTCACTGGTATACTTTCTCTCTCAAGATCTGACTTGAGCGTTGGAGGCTCTTCACCGGAAAACACTTCCGGTGTAGGAGTTTCGTGCAGGTTCCGCGTTCAACCGGCGAGGAGAACGAGTTTAGAGCGACTTCCAGTCGGTCGGGGTGCGAGACTTGTATTATTGGCGCCGTTTGTGGGACTCTTGTTCGAAAAGTTGTGTTCAGAGCTCAGCTATGGTGGACGAAGTTCCTCGAGTGAATTTGCAGTCGTCATTTGATGAAGCGTGGACGACGACAAGACCGATACGAGCAGGACCTCCACCCGGATTCTCTGGACCATCCCAAACACCGGTGACCCCAACGCCGATGCCCCTGAGTACAGCGATCCCGGGTGGAGAAGAAGGCACGAGCAGGGAGCGCGAGGCTCGTGAAGCAACGCCGACGGAAGTCCTCACACCGCTACAAGCAGGCCCGGTTGTGATGCAACAGATTGAACCAGCGTTGCAGACAATGGTGCCACGGGCAGGAGGAGCGCCGCAACCCCCTGCTCAACAAATGATGACCATGACGAGGGAAGAAATGCAGAGGATGATGGCCAACGCGGCGGCACAGGCTGTGCAGCAGGTTACTCACCAGACGTCCCAGGCTGCTACCACACCGACCACGGGGCCAGGAACACAAGAGGAGGACGTGTCGAGTTATGGCGGAGGAGGCGAACACAGAGATATGGCAATGGAGAGGATGGTCGAGCAGCTCAGGCAGCTGCAGGAGAAGGTGGAAGGGAGGCCAGACAGGCGTGCTCGAGGACACCCGTTCTCGAGGGATATCCTAGCTGCACCACTGCCTGCGAGTTTCCGGGAGATAAATTTGATCTTTGATGGGTGGAGCGACCCGTTGAGGCATGTAAGAGCATTTGAAAACATGTCCGTTTTGCACGGGTATTCGGATCCGGTCAGTTGCAGGGCTTTTTTGTCGACCTTACGAGGAGGCGCACTCGACTGGTTCCACCAATTAGCTCCCGGTTCGATCAAAGACTTTGAGGATTTCGCAGAGCAACTTACTAATCAATATTCAAGCGCGGTCGCCCAAGAGAAGACGTACCTCACTTTGATGGCGATGCGACAAGGCAAGAAAGAGTCCCTGCGGAAATATGTTGCTCGATACAATCAAATGTGCTTGGAGATGCCCACGGCGGGCGACGAGGTGAAGGCAAGAGGGTTGATTAGAAGTCTGCGACCAGGGCCATGTCGAACGTCACTAGCAAAGACGCCGGCTCGAACTTACGATGAGGTGCTCAAGAGGTGCAAGAAGTAAATCAATTTGGAAGAGACAGAGGCGGAGTTCGCTAAACTCGAAGAGGTGGCGAGGTCTGATCAAAGGAAGGAAAGGCCGAATTTTCCCAGGAGAGGATCACCTAGGAGAAACCCCTTAAAGAATGGCTCATCCAAGAGAGCGTCGCCCAGAAGGGAGGGGCGAAACCTGTTTCATGGAGGCAGAGAGGACCGTTGGCAAGGGCGACCTCGGTTACCCAATGGCCAACGATATAACACTTTCACTCCTATTAACGCCCAAATGGGCGAAGTCCTAGAGGCCATCGAGGAGAAGCTGGAGAGTAAGGAGGTCACGTGGCCAGCGACGAGATTTGAGGGGCCGACCAAGCCTAGATCCGGTAAATACTGCAGATTCCATAGGGATTATGGACATAATACGGAGGATTGTAGACATTTGAAAGATGAGATTGAGCGCCTCATAAGGGCAGGACATTTAAAGGAGTTTGTCATTCGGGATCGACCACGAGGGAAGGAGAAAATGAGGTGCAGGGAGGATTCGGTAGCAAGGAGCGACAGAGACAATGATAGAGAGGGTGACGATAGGGGGGAAAAGAGGAGCCGAGGGAGTGGTGCTCGAGAGGAGTCGAGGGTGGAGATACCAGCAAAGAGGGGCACAATCTATATGATTTATGGAGGACCCACAGATAGGGATTCAAATAATGGTCGAATGCCTATAATTAGCTTTCGAGCAGAGGATGCGGAAGGGATCTTATTGCCCCATAATGATGCGCTAGTTATCACCACGGAAGTGGCTGGTTTTGATGTAAAGAGGGTGTTCATCGACACAGGAAGCTCGGTCGATGTGATGTTCTATGACTGCTTCGCGCAGATTAACAAACATCTGAATCTGGAACTGAAACCGGTAGTGACGGCCTTGTATGGTTTTAGCGGAGGAGAGGTAATGCCGATGGGCGAAGTAAGTCTAACGGTGGCGTTGGGATCGGGTGATACTAGGAAGGTGAGGATGGTGCGGTTCATAGTAGTGGGAGTGGAGTCGTCCTACAATATCATATTGGGGCGGACGGGGATGAACGCATTCCAAGCGGTCGTGTCTACATGCCACATGACGATCAAATATCCTGTGGGTGAAAATGTGGGCGAGATTGCTGGAGACCAGCTCAGAGTTGAGAAGCACTTTCGAAGTTCAGTTCAGGCAGAGAAGGTGGAGGGCTATCGAAGGGCTTGCAAGTCGGGCGGTAGGCAGATAGGCAATGTTGGTTTCGTCGCTATCGTATAAATAGGTGAAAGCTTTTATTGTTCATAATTTCCCTTGTTTTATCGAGGAGTTGTTATCAAACCACTGTTAGCAATAACAAGCAAATGGCGAGGAAGCAAGTGAAAGGAGGGGAGAAACCGCCCGATCGACCAGGAGGATCGAGGTCGAAAGAGGAGAAGGGACGTCAAGACAAGGGGAAGGGGAAGATGGACATGCAACCAGGGGACGAGTTGGAGGAGGTCCAAATGGTGGAAGGGAAGGATGATCGAAAATTTAGAATTGGGAAAGAGCTGGGAGAATCAATCAGGTCAAGGTTGGTAGACTTGATAAGGGAGTTTGCGGACATTTTTGCATATACTGCGGATGAATTGACAGGGATTGAGGCCAAGATAATCGAGCACTGGCTGAATATCTATCTTAGCGTGAAACCGGTAAAACAGAAGAGGAGACATCATGGAGCGGAGATGGACAAAATTATCGAGCAGGAGGTCGAAAAGCTATTGAACGCTGGGCACATCAAGAAGATTCAGTTTCCTGAGTGGTTATCTAACACGGTAATGGTATCCAAGTCAGGAGGAAAATGGAGGATGTGTATCGATTTCCGTGATCTAAATAAGGCTTGCCCGAAGGATCTATACCCGCTGCCGAGGATCGACCAGTTGGTGGACTCCACAGCGGGATGCGAGTTGCTCAGCTTGATGGACGCCTCACAATGTTACCATCAAATCCCCTTGGCGAGGGAAGATTGGAAGAGGGTGAGCTTCATAACAAGCAAAGGCACCTATTGTTATGTGGTCATGCCATTTGGACTGAAGAATGCCGGGGCCACTTACCAGAGGTTGGTCGACCAGATTTTCAAGGACCAGTTGGGGAGAAATGTGGAGGTATATGTAGATGACATGCTGGTAAAGAGCAAGATGGAGGTGGACCACGTAAGCGACCTGAGAGAGACTTTCCAAACACTGAGGAGGTTTGGCATGAAACTTAATCCGGCTAAGTGCTCGTTTGGCGTAAAGGCAGGGAAGTTCTTGGGATACATGGTGACAAAGCAGGGAATAGAGGTGAATCCCGAGAAGGTGAAGGCGGTGATCGAGATGAAGCCACCGACCAGTGTGAAGGAGGTCCAAATCCTAACTGGTCGAATAGCGGGCTGAGCAGATTCATTTCCAAGGTGGCTGAGAAGAGCAGTCCTCTGTTCAAGACCCTGAAGAAGAGCAAAGCGGGAAGGACGAACAATGGACGAAGCCAGAATCGAGAAGAGGTTCGAGGAAGAGAGGAAGAACCCAAAAATTAAAAGTTAACAAACACAAATTGAGAAAAGGATAAAGAAGACTTACTCATGGCGAGCGACGGAGAATATGCAGAGAAGATAGAGGACTCAAGGTTGCAGGATGCTCGACGATTGCAGAAAGCTCTAGGGCGATGAAATGCAGCGGTGAAGAAAAGGGAAAAGTTTCTCCAAGAAGGGGTATTTATAAGGGCAGAGAGGGATTGCCGACCGTAAGATTAAAAGAGGAAATCCAACGACAGGAGGAGAAGGGGCGCATAAGTAGGCACGAGGCTCGAGACAACACGGGCCACGAGGTCATCATTATTCCTGAGCAAATGAAAAGACGCGTCCCAAAGAGGCGGACAAGTGGCGAAGTTTGAAATTCAAAAAGCGTAAAGTGGCAAGCAAGCGTACAAAAGAAGCAAATGGTTCGGGTGGTCGAAAACAAAGCAACAGAACCTCCTCGACATAGACCGAAGCCTACTCTTAGATCGAGTCGTGCAGACTCAACCAGAGTGGGGCGACTAGATGATATGGGATACTATATACTGGACCGATTCGCAGGGCTAATCAGAGAAAGATAGGCCGGTTCGTCGGACTACCTAAGTAAGAAGGGGTCAAATGATATGGTCGAGCAAGATCAGACACCTGCCGCGGAGGACAGAGAAGATAGCAACGACTAAGGAGACCAGAAGTGGTCGACAGATACAAGTCGTTCGAGAAGCTGGTCGAGGAAGGGCGATCGAGGAGGGCGTGGACGTGTAGAACTGGTCGAATGTCGGAGTGCACAAGGGAATCTCCAGCACGTAAAGGGGAGGACACGCGGCAGACTATAAGTGGTTAATAGCCATAACAAACTCTGACATTCTCTGACAAAGGGGACGCGTTTCCTGACACCAAAGATAGTGGAGGCGTGCGGTTGTATGGACGAGCAGAGGACAGTTGGCCGAACTCGCCCTGCTCGCGCGTGCAGCTCTGGTAACTCGCCCTTATAAATAGGGGCGAGAATCCTCATTTTCGGTACAATCTCTGATACTCTCACATATTTCACTGATATACTTTCTCTCTCAAGATCTGACTTGAGCGTTGGAGGCTCTTCACTGAAAAGCACTTCCGGTGTAGGAGTTTCGTGCAGGTTCCGCATTCAACCGGCGAGGAGAACGAGTTTAGAGCGACTTCCAGCCGGTCGGGGTGCGAGACTTGTATTAAATGTCATCATAAAAGTTGAAGTTTTATCCCTTATGTTTCTAAAGCTTCAAAATAAGTATAAAATATTTTGTATATCAAAAGTTATGATTAAAGTACGAACACTGCGCCTAGCTGTTTGTAGTTAGATGTTGTGACAGTTTTACTTCGGTTATGACTAGTTTTCACTATCCTAACATGCTCGTCTATGTTTTCAGTCTACATATAAATTGTAGGTTTGTGTCTTATGAATATATAGGAGTAAGAATTAGTTAAATATGAATTTTGTAACTAAAATTATGTTTAAAGAGCAAAGTATTACGTATAGTTTTAAACCTAGAAAGTAATTTATTTATTTATATTTTTTTATGATATATTAATAATTTCAAATTATAAATTAATGTTCATATTTTGTTATGATTAGATCAAGTTAAACATACAAGTCGATTTCCATCTTTACGAGGCTATAAGCTAAGGACTCGAGTTGAGTACATGTCCATATGTAACTACAATGCATAAACCGAGTACTGATGTACTCTATTATGTGAAGATTTATGTGCTTATGTGAAGAGTGTTTTTATGTGAATAAATGTTGATATATATTGCTATCATTGAGAATAGCATACATATCATGTTCAGTGCATGCATATCTTACAGTCAGATAAAATAACTCGCATGCACGATAGAATGAGAAAAGAAAAAGTATTTTGTTAATTAATTGGCCGCTGCTACTCACCCAGGTCAAGTGCCCCGTGAGACACTGCATAAGGGCGTGTGAGACATAAGGACTTGACTTATTATTATGTTATGCTCAATGCCCCGTGAAACATTGCTTTAATGCGTGTGAGGCGTGAGGACTGAGCCATTCCAGTGCTCCGTGAGCCATTGCTTTAAGGCATGGGAGAAGACCAGGACTGGAATGTTATGATTATTGATGATATTTAGCTCATTCTGGTGCCTAGTAGTGAGGTCAACGGGCTCATAGAAAGAAAATTTTTGAGAAAGAAATGTTCTAACAACATGAGCAATTGCATTTCATGTTGTAGTGCATATCAGTTGATGATTTTATTCCTTGACATGCATGACTTTTATTTATTGAGCCATAGCTCATGTAGTTTATGCATTGTAGGTGATCTTGTTGATATATGATAAGTGACATGATCGGACTGTTGGATCTGAAGAGCTTTGGGGATGTGTACATGGATGACGACCTGTTGGCCCAGCAAGTGAACTTACACTATGTTCAAATTTTCTTTTAATAAATCTGATGTAAAAAAGTTACATAAACAGGGTTTGGATCCTTTTCAGTATGTATATATAATAATATCCATGTTACGTTTATAAATAAATTTAAGTAAATCTCCAAAATATAAGAATATTTATTAGTAGAAGACCGGTCGTGGCAGAGTTCTCGCAACGGCCAATTAATTAACAAAAATATTTTTTCTTTTCTCATTATATCGTGCATGCGAGATATTTAATCTGACTGTAAGATATGCATTCACATGAACATGAAATGTATGTTATTTTCAATGATATCAATATATATATATATATATATATATATATATATATATATATATATATCAACATTTCTTCACTTATATACACTTTTCACATAAGCACATAAATCTTCACATAATAGAGTAGATCATTACTCTGTTTATGCATTGTAGTTGCAGATGGACTTGTACTTACCTCGAATCCTTAGCTTATAGCCTTGTAAAGATGGATATCGACTCGTATGTTTAACTTGATCTAAATAACAAAAAAATATGTTCATTAATTTATAATTCAAATTATCTTATTGATTAACTAACATATCATATGAATTATAAATATATTAATTAATTCTTAGAATTAATACCATGCATAATACTTCATTCTTTAAACATAACTTTTAACCTATCAAATTCAGCCTATACATGCTTTCTTTGATAATTTCGAATTTAAGGCTAATATGATAAAAATCTGAAACTACTACTTAAACATTAGCATGGCTTGATTTAATCACATGATAAATCTCATAATATCATATGACAACTATAAAAATTAATAGGCCCAAGGTAATATTTAGTAGTAGAAGAGCTAAATAAAATAATATTTAGTAGTAGAAGAGCGGTCGTGATAGAGTGTCACAACCGCTCTTCTACTACTAAATATTCTTATATTTTGTAGATTTACTTAAATTTATTTATAAACATAACAGGAATATTATTATTTACACATACTGAAAAGGATCCAAACACTGTTTCTGAAACTTTTATACATCAGAGTTTATTGAAAGAAAATTTAAACATAGCGTAAGTTCACTCGCTGGCTCAACAGGTCATCATCCATGTACACATCCCCAAATCTCTTCGGATCCAACAATCTGGTCATGTCAATCTTCAGATATCAACAAAATCACCTACAGTGCGTAAATCATATGAGCTATGGCTCAATAAGTAAATGTCATGCATGTCAAGAAATAAAATCATCAATTGATATGCACTACAACATGAAATGCAAATGCTCGTGTTGTGAAAACATTTCTTTCTGAAAAACTTTTCTTTCTCTAGGACCTTTGACCTCACTACTAGGCACCGAAAATGAGCTCAATATCATCAATAATCATAACATTCCAGTCCTGGTCATCTCCCACGCCTTAAAGCAATGTCTCACGGGGCACTGGAATGGCTCATTCTTTACGTCTCACACGCCTTAAAAGTAATGTCTCACGGGGCACTGAGCATAACATAATAATAAGTTAAGTCCTTACGTCTCACACGCCCTTATGCAATGTCTCACGAGGAACTTGACCTCGGTGCGTAGCAGCGGCCAATTTATTAACAAAATACTTTTTCTTTTTTCATTATGTCATGCATGCGAGATATTTTATCTGACTGTAATATATGAATGCATGTGAACGTGAAATGTATGTTACTTTCAATGATATAAATATATATCAACATTTATTCACATAAAAACACTTTTCACATAAGCACATAAAAATCTTTACATAATAGAGTACATCATCACTCTGTTTATGCATTGTAGTTGCAGATGGACTTGTACTTACCTCGAGTCATTAGCTTATAGCCATGTAAAGATAGAAATCGACTCGATGTTTAACTTGATCTAATCATAACAAAATATATTCATTAATTTAAAATTCAAATTACGTTATTGATTAACTAACATATTATAAGAATTATAAATAAATTAATTATTTCTTAGATTTAATATCATACATAATACTTCATTCTTTAAACATAGTTTTAGCTAGGAAATTTATATTTAACTAATTCTTAGTCCTATACATTCATAAGACACTAAAAATATAAACAAAACGGGTGAAGACTAACATGATGATCATATTTAAACGTAACTGTCTTTATAAAATAGATATTTGTAAAATTCTTGTTCCTGTAGGACACCAAAATTAAAAGAACAACTTTTGAAGGTCAAAATAATATAAAGCCAAACGGATTGCAAAAAATGGCAAATATGCATATATATATATATATATATGACTCGTTACCTGTAACACCCCACCTTACTGTAAAATCAGAGTTGCGCAATAATTCGCAAAGTCTTTGAAAAATAAAACATTTTACTTTGCGAAACTGCTTTGGGGTGCTACCGTGAAAAATCCTTACTTAACTTAGAAAACTGTTGTTTTAATTTAATAAAAACGTCCGGTTACTGAAAAACTTTACTTTCTTAAAAGTCCGTCAAAATATGATAAGTTCGTCAAAACATATCAAAAACATCATCATAAGTTATCAAAAGATAAGCGGAAGCGTAAATCATAGTTATACAGTCCAAAACATATATATAAATATCCTGCAAGTCCCGACACGCCCCGTCACGTCACGCTCCCGGCCCGACCTGCTGACCTGAAAAAAAATGAATAAACTGGGGATTGAGCACTAAGGCACTGTGCTCCGTGGAAACTCCTACTAATGTAAAACATCGTAAATAATAACAATATCATGAACTAAGCATATATAACTG
>CACSLK010026087.1:7722385-7750497 GCA_902706635.1 Striga hermonthica | reverse complement strand
TTTCTGCTTTCTGTCGGGAACTTTGTCGCTTGGTAGTTTTCGGTAGTGTGATGGCGGTCGAGGAGGGCCTTGGTATCTTTATTTAGCTTTTAAGGTTAGCTTTGTGCGTGTCTTTTGGTGTTTGTGGTTTGTTTTGTGTTTTAGTTGTTGTGTTGTTTATTCTCCTATTTCGGAGCGTGTTTCTCCTCTTTAGGAGTTTGTATTCTCCACCTGGGAGCTGTATAATTTGTTATTCTGTGTTTGCGTTAGTGTAGTTGCTTCTAGGCTACCTTTCTCTAGGCCTCCTGGATTTCAAACAGCTTGGCTTTTAAGCTGATATCTAGTTGTAATTACGTGTTTTTTTTAGTCAAAATATATTTCTATCGTTCCAAAAAAAAATCGCAATCTCTTGGCTGGAAGATAAAAATTGCCTATGGTCAGCTAATCACCTTGATGAATACTTGGGTCTCTATGATACGGGTTACACAAACACCTAGGCTAAACAACTTGGGCCCAAGACTTGTAATGGTTAATTAAACCTGCAAGCCCAATAACCCTAGTAGGCTCAGTTACTATACGTGT
Source organism: Striga hermonthica (assembly GCA_902706635.1). Lineage (NCBI taxonomy): Eukaryota > Viridiplantae > Streptophyta > Magnoliopsida > Lamiales > Orobanchaceae > Striga > Striga hermonthica. Next base: position 7,749,936 of record CACSLK010026087.1, on the reverse strand, counting down.
GTTCTCCAACCCCAAAATCCATTCATTAGTCATTGTTGTAGCCACACACCTTCTCAACTACGGCCAACATTCGATCTTCATCCCCCTTGAGACATAATAGTTTGTACAATTTTCCTATATTAAGATAAACTTGCTGAGAGTCTTTCTTAAGCAATTCACAACTATTCTCTTCCTTCAATCTGATTCCTCCTTTCAATAAAGGTCAACTTAAATTCAACCACCTTTCCCCACACCAGACAAGGAGTTTCAGGCAACCGACCGTAGACTGGAAAACTTTTAGAATACTTCACACATATAGATGATGAGAGACAATGGCCAGATTGTTAAATAATATAAAATGATATTTATGTATATTTAATAATATTCTTATATTAATGTACTCATAATTCGCTATTTTTGGTTAATACATTTATCTCCCGGTTAATATACTATATCTTGATGTAATTTATCTCTTATAGTCTTATGTAATGTATTTGGTATTTTTAATAATACTAGGAAGATGCACGTGCTACACACGTGGTTTTTTTTTTCAAATTATTTTTAGTATTAGGTTTATATTTAAACGTATAATATAATTTTCTTTCATTTAGTTTGACAAAAAATGGTGTATTTTATTGAATAATAAAAAATAGTATTTAATACTATTATTTGAACTCTATGATGAATAAAATTATTAAAAAAAAAAAGAAAAAGAAAAAACATTGGGTTGAAAACCAAAAATAAAATTAATATTTTTTTAGTGAAAATGTAAGTGCTAAAAAACTTTATAGTCTTTGATTTTGTTATTTAATGATATCTTCATTGTGTTTAAAATAATGATCATTATTATTGTCTTCATAATATAGCTTTCTAATCTCATCCTTTTACATCACTCTTTGAAAAATAACTCAAATTTGCTATAACTATAATTTATAATGATTATTTTTTATTTATTGTCGATTGGAAGCTAACAAACTATGTCTAAATAACTCGTTCTCAATTATTTTGATTAATGTGGTTGCAAGTGTAATTATATTTGCAAGTATAATATTTCATAATACTTAGATATATATAGTTATTCCCTAGTCATAATGACACAAGAGATACATAAATATTTGAAAATGTCTTTAATTCAAGTCGTAATGAGCTAATTATTTCAAAAAGAAAATTTACTTGAAAAGCATAGGAATAATAACATTTTTATTAATTAAAGCTACACATCTATCTATATATCTTTTCCGACATAAATTATTGTTGCATCTCCTAACATTGTCATACATCCATTATCTTCATTCTCGAATTTTCAAGACTATCCTAAATGTGAATAATTACTAATTCCAGTTTAAATGAATTATGTAATGATGATTCTCTCATATTTTATTTTTATCATAACATTATTTTTATATCTTCGTCAACATTTCATCCCTACTTTTGCTTAAAATATTATCATTAATATTGTCATCAAATATAGTTTTCTATGTCATCATTTTGCATCATACTCTTTGAAAAATAATTCGAATTTGTTATAACTATAATTTGTAATGATCATTTTTTTATTGTAGATTGGAAGCTAAAACATTATGTTTGAATAATTCGTTCTCAATTATTTTGATTATAGTGGTTGCAATTAGCCATATTTGCAAGTATAACATTTCATAATACCTAAATATATATAATTTTTCTCTAATGACATAAGAGACACATAAATATTTGAAAATGTCTTTACAGTCATAATTATTTCAAAAAAAAAAAAAATACATGAAAGAGCTTAGGAATAATAACATCTTTATTGATTGAAGATACTCATCTATCTACATATCTTGTCCTAACAGAAATTATTGTTGCATCTCCTAAAATTGTCATATATGCATTATCTTCGTTCCCATATTTTCAAGACTATCCTAAATGTGAATATTTAATGAGTATAGTTTTAATGAATGATTCATATTTAAAGTAAATTCACTATTTATTTTTATTTAATTAATTTTAATTGTAACTATTTTCTAATAAGTACACGTATTATAAAATTCAAGATTTAAAATAGAATTTTAGTTATTTTATTTTATTTCTGTAATTAATCTATTTTTTTTTATATTACAATTCAGTAAATGCTATTTTAATTCATGTAACACATTATTATAAAAAACATTTATACTATACATACTATTAAGAGGTAAACATAAATCATATTATGCATATTGTTTTAGTGAATAATTTAAGCAAATATTTATGTTAAGATCATATCTTTTTTACTTAACAAATAACTTTTTACAATAAAAAGTTGACATTTTGTATGTTGAATAATTATATTTGATTCAATCAAGCTTAAACATATGCATGTTCACTAAATTGTTCATGTTTAATTGTTTTAATACTATAACCAAAAATTTGTATGGTAAACAATATAATATTTAGAAATTAAAGATGATACTTTTAGTGATGCATTATATATTTCACACTTATGAAATATCATATATTTTACTTAAGAAATCTTAAAATAATTTTTTCTCTTACATTTTAAAACTGCCTTTAAAATAACCAAATCGAAACCTAACATCATATGTAGATTAATTCAGAATAATATAATTAAAAATAAATTATTATTTAAAATATATTAATTTGTGTAGGTAATGTTTTGTATGTGTAAGAACTTAAAGATATAATTAAGCATCAAAAATAAAATATAATAATTAAAATTTGTGACTTCCTAACATAAATAAGAAAATTACATTAATAACCTTAACACTTATCTTTTTATGAGGATATTCTTGGCAATTCAAAAGTTTCAAAAAACAACTCATACTTTTAAGGGAGTTATAGATATAGAATAGATATAGATATGCATGTATTGATGTATATTTACATGAATATATTGACTTATATTCATTTATGATATGGTGTAACATCAATCAACCCAACCATGCCGTTCGTACCTAGGTCCATAGAACGATTGTCTAGAACAGGGTTTCAAGCTAACCTCTATGCTTATAAAGTTGCAGAACTATCTAATGGGTCTCAGAAAAGCCACAACATGCTTTCATGCCAAGGCAATTCATCATCTCAATCATGAATAGGAACACAACAAATTTTTCTGGAAATATAGAATACCCCATCCCTTCACAACAAGCACAACCCATGCCTATTAATACTTCAATAGAACCATAACCCAAGTGCCATAAGAACCTCTAGCAAGATCAGGTTTAACCAGATACCTGCTACTATTAATGATTGTTGAGACAATCTTTTTTTAAAGAAATTCGTCGATAGTTTTTTTTGTTTTATAACAAGAAAGTCAAGTGATATTCAGTTGGTTATAACTTATACTTTTCCATTTCAAATTTAAGCAATATATAATGTATTACAACTTAAATTTATAAAAGGCCACATTGAATCATTAAATTGCATGATGATAGGGTTCCGAAGCAATGACTTGAGAAGATCATGATGTAAGCCGTTTACATTTGACGAAATATTTGCACTTCCAATTAATATGAGACAACAGTTTGAAGAATTGGACACAACACAACGTTGATGTATAATAAGAGTAGATTATTCAAAGTGGACAGATGACTACCATTTGTTATGAAGACAACTAGAGGTCATCGTGATAGTATAGGGCAAGAGTTCTCAAACAAAGGCTTGCAATGCACTGAAGGCTTCAATTCATAAATCAGATGATAGAGAAGCTGAACATACAGTTTATGGCGTTTTGATATTTTTAGTGCCTCTTTCTGGATATGCGCTTCTCGCTTCTCAATTGGTAAAGTTTTCAAGTTCTTCACTAATTGATGACAATTCAATTTGCAATTTGTGCAAATGCCATGCTCAATTTTGAAAAGCTCCTGCAATTGTCTTAAAGTTAGTTAAAGTAAGATAAGTTGGGAATGTGTGGTGACTAGTGATTTAACTCCAACCTGGCGAAGAAATCTACTGCTAGTTCGTGAGCGATACTCTTCAAAGCATTGCAAATTACAAAACAGGTCCTCGAAATATTGAGGCACTGTAGCATTGATTCCCCTACCATGGAAGAATTAATCGATAACTTGTATTATTTTTAACGAGAAAATAAAAAAGGAAAATCAAGTAAGACCAATAACCTACCTGCAGGGAGTCTGGCATAGCTTGCAGAGGGGTTCATTTACATCAGTCCAACCCTGAGTGTAGAGTTTCTCTTTCTGACCATGATCACTATTTAGGCTGACTTTTCTCCAGGAAGCATTTGACGGTAATGGACAGCTTATCTCTGCCACAGGTGTTTTACGCCTTTTACTTCCACCTCTCAATAGTCCCTTAAAAAAATAGGCAGAATTGTGGTCAACTATATTAAAGAAGAAATTTGAATAGCTCATGCTACTGGAAGATTGCACTTACAAAGAAAGCACCGCATATAAAAGAAACATGATGTTAGGCACTCACAGAAACCCAACATAAACTACATTTGCATACCTCAACATCATGGGTCGAGCTTTCATTCAAATAGCAGAGTTCATAAGACAGTGGAAGTTGCAAAGGTTTATTCATCAATTTCTTCTTCTCAATCGGCCTGAGCTCCTTCCATTCCTTGATGAAATCCATAAGAGCTCCAATATACAGTGAAATATCTTCAGGGGACTTATCACCAGTTTTCTCATTAATCTCTGCAACTGAGTGGCATTCGATTTCTTCTTGCCGAAAATTCTTAAAAAGCGGTGTTGGTCTTGAATTAGTTTCTGGGATACAGGAGTACAAGTGGATCCTTCCAGTATGTTGGCTTACCTGTGCATCCAAAAAATTTCAGGAAACAACTGTTGATACCATATAGAAGTGAAGGTCTTATCATAGAAAATAATCTGATAGGAGTGCTACAACTTATATTGTGAGTTACAGCACTGCTAAGTAAGATTTAACAAAAGTAATATAGAAAGGAAAAACTGATTGTATTCTTATGTTCCAAGGAACAGTGTACATAATATAGAAACACACACACAAACTAATATAAGAGCAAACTACGAAAGATACATCCCTCCCTATATATAAATGCAGAGTTTTCCGAACCTATGTGTAAACTTCTGGTTCTGTGTAATCCTATGTATCTATTTTCGGGGCTTCGTAATCCAATATGTCAATTTCTGATACTTCGGAATAGTTCATATACATATGTCCATGCCTATTAAGACTTTAAATTTATAATAACACTTTCTGCAAACATTATAAATAAATTTTAAAAAAGCTAATAACTTTCGTATTTGTTGTAAAATTTAGTATATGATATATCAAATTAATATTAGATTTGAATATTGACATCCATGTTCTATATATAAATAATAAATGAATATCCATATTTTACATTAATAATAAAAAATATATTATCTATCAAGATTAATTGGAAAATAATAAAATTATATACCAACTAAATAAATTTATCAGTTCCATTATATGAATTAGAAAAATTATTATAATATAAAATGGTAACTCATGCAAGTGACAATTTAAATATAAACAATGTGATTCTTTTAGGAATTATTGAAAGCGTAAAATAACGATCCAAATTGATAACGAAATCGGCCACCACAAAGATGATCATAAAATTAGGACAAAACTATGATAATCCTCAGAATATGGCAAATGAGCATGATGATTAGGCGGCTACAGTGACAAGAAAATCTGATCAGGCCCACTGACGTGGCCTCTGATACCAACTCAAAATTGAGACTTAGACATTGAAGAGAGAACTATAAATTCTAGCTTGAAAAAGAATCTCAGCATCAAAACCGTTTTTATAGAATGTACAGACTATTAACTATAGGTATTGGATCAAGTAAATACAGTGATCATAGTTCCACAACATTGATCTTGTCATCATTTTCTGCTTATGCTTGTTTACCTCTACATTAACTCAATTCCAGTTAGCTATGTACTGCATTGAAGTTACTAATATATTTTCTTTAAAAAAAGGCACCCAAAAAAAGAGAAAATAATGAGATAAAACAATGTGCTAATCTATAGATAAAATTATTGTTACTACCTCAAACCGAAGATGGGTTGATTGCATAGAACTCTTCACCTCAAGTTCATCTTCACTGACACGCTTATCTTCATTTAGCATGATTCCACTTTCATGCTTTTCATCACTAGCATCGAGCACATTCGTGCTTGTGTCACAAGATGCCACTGGAAGTTGCGAGTGCGACTCAAGATTTAAACAAGAATTTTGAAATTTTATTGGTTGGTCCCCCTTCTCACTCGTATTTGTGGTGTTCTCAAAACAAGAAACACGCTCCACCTAGCATGATTCGACCCAAATACAGAAGAAGTGTTTGTAATGGAACTACAAGCATAACTACTATAAAGCTAAAGCAATAAAACTCATCCAATGTAAGTGCTACAGATCAAAATAAAAGTATTTAATATACAGCGGTTTCAGGAACCTCATAAGGGAAGAACAAAGAGCATTGATATACACAGGTAGATCCCTCACGAAACGAGAAGCAGATTAAAAATATAATGGCAAATTTAACAGGATAAATTGGTCTGATGCAAGACCCTGCAATCTGGTCCATCCGTCTCTTCTACCAAACATGCATATGACAACTCAAAACTAGTATTATATATGCCCTAGTCCTTACGTATTGTTGCTCTGAGAAAGTCTAACGAGCGCATTGATCCCTCTAAGCTTATATATGTTCATCATCAATATATAGCACTACAAAAATGATACCTCTATTTCCTGTATAGCGTCATGCTTTCCATTCACTGTACAGGAAACAGAAAGCAAACTCTTATTCAGCTGCTGCCACTGTAACTCATCCGAAGTGTCCTGATAGTCAAAGAGAATGGAAAAATATTAACCCCTCTACAGTAAATTACGTAGAAAATAATTGTGAAAGATAGCCAACTGATATGTTATATGTTAGAAAGACACCTTTGCACAAAAAATGTAAATGTTCACTGGTCTCGTCTGCCCATGCCTATGAGCACGATCTTCAGCCTTCAAATGGTTTTATTTATAAGCAGCAGTATTTGGCATACAAGTATTATCACAAAATATATAAAACTTGAAGTATCATGATAAACATGAACTTCCATGCCGTCACAGTCTGCTAATGATGGAAAGAAGAAATTGACAATAAATACCCATATACCTGATTAAGTGAAACAGAAAAAAGAGTTACACATACTTCCTCGTGGTAGATTAAAGGTACAAACAGAAACTTTGGAAAATGACAATTGTCAGCTTCTTGAAAATCCTCAAGGAAATTCATAACATAAGAACAAAGTCAAGAGGAAAAATATTTTTTTACATGGAAGAGATTGACTTAATCAAGCACACCTGTGTAGGTTGATTATGCATAATGATCATAGAGCTTTCATAGTCTGTCAAAGGTACCTGTTGAATATCTCCTGGTGTCGTAGGTAATTCCAAGAACACAACATTATCTGCTGACGTTAAATTAAGCCCAGAGCTTCCAGCACGAATACCAATCAACGCAATCTTAACCTGAAAGAAAACTCAACTGACTTTCTCATGCATAAGTTGAAGTTCACAAAAAACATTTTGATACAAAGAAGATCTATGTTCTTTGTACAGAACTAAAATACTAAGAAATAAATGAGTTAACGGGAAATTTAAGCCAGGTCCATAAAACTAGGAAATACAGTTGGGATTCTGAAGCAGTAAAAAGAGAAGAAAAAGTTTGCTACAGGTACTACACTACATAAAGCAAAAGCTAGTCAACCCAAAGGAAAAGGTCAAGAACTAAACATAAATACCATAGAAGGACTAGTGACATTAACACTCTAGAAAGGATGATGAAAAGAACAGAAGCAGACCTTCTTTGATAGTTGGAAAGACTGGATAGCTGACTGTCTATCATTACCAGTTATGGTGCAATCAATACGAACAAAATGAGTTCCTTTCTCACATAAAAATGCCTGTATAACAAAACATAAGGTGAGAACATATAAACACATCTATATCAGTACACGAATCTGAGCACGCTGCATAGTTACTATAACACCAAAAAAAAAACAGTTGACTGAAGTACACGCAATAGTAACATAAGTTCACAAGGTTTTATGAACAACTAATGCAAGAAAGATGTCCTCATTACTTGCACATAAGAAAATTGTATTTTTTATCTTTTTCAACACAAGATGCATAAGCTCTGTTGTATGTAGCATATATGAAACTTTACACATCAAGTCTCATAAACTATTAGGTCATAAATCATATTGCAGAAACCCATATGAAACAACCATGGGACTGTTTTGCTATGAGATTCCATAAAGATTGTACTTCGAGATGTTCAGAGAGGACTCAGACAGCAAAAACGTTTGAACCGTAACAATAAAACTTGATAACAATCACAACACTTACTCACAACTTCAGTTTACGAGAAAAAAAGGCAATTTCTTCTGCCTTGATCTTTTTAGTATTTACAAGCATGTCTATCCCTGAATTTTTCACAGCCCAATCTTTTCATGATTGTCTTGCTCCATAAAAAGTATATCCGCAAGTCCAGAAAATTCTGTAAACTGTAAAGTCACCTAGAGGATGATTGGATATAAAAAATTTTGGTTTTGTTTGGATTTTTTTGTTTGGTTTGGTTAGTTTTGAAAAAGTTGGTATGGTTAATTGTTAGTGGATATATTAAAATAATATTTGAAATAAAATGATTAAAATTGATTTGATGTAAAGTAGGAAAGAGAAAATTTGAAGTGATGGTTAGTTAAAATTATGTGAGTGGATGAATAGTGAATTAAGGTGATGTTGTGTGTAAGAATGATTGATTGGTATTATTTAATTATATTGATAATATTGATGATAGTGGAGTTGAGTTAAAAAAATGGTTTGAGTTAAAAATGTTTGGATTTTTTTGAGAAATTTTTGTATCTAATCATGCTCCTATAGTTTCCCAATACAGAAATACTTCAAACAAATGAGATATGAACTATGAAGTACAAAATTTTGAGAATACCAAAACTTTGCAAGGGCAAGTTCTGCCCTCTTGGCAGATATCATAACCTAGTCTCTACTCCCTCTATAAATATGGAAGTCTTTCGCACTTGCATTACACAGAACTTATCCCCTCTTTCTATTTGACAGACATGATATTTCAAGTTAAGGAACCAGATAATAAGAGAATAATTGTTCAAATCATACAATCATAAGGTGTTAGGCACGAACATAAAACTAATAAGAGAAGGTAATTCATACCTGCACCCCATCAAGAACCTTATGGTGATAAGCAAATACTATCATTTTGTGGGAGCTGGAACTCTCTTCGGAGGTTCCGTTTCCATCTGCCTCTACCATTATCGGATGTATAGAGAGCCACTCAAGGAATCCAGCCAGCTTTGCTAAACCAAGGGCCGAGAGCTTAAGCGACAATTTCTTATTCATGTCAATATCTGCAGGGCCAGGAAAACAAGCCATGTGGATAATAATTCAGCAATGGTAAAAAGATTAAACGGGACATTTATGTTACTCGTGAGATGCAATGACAGACGCTTAACATTTTGAATCTTTAAAAACAATAAAGAAAACGAGTTCAGTTCAATTTCTAGTAAGATAATCATCATTATAAAATTTTCGACATGATAAACTAGAAAGAGCGATAAAATGGCATATAACCATTGTGCACTCAGCTAAAATAAGAATAACAATAGGTGTCTATTTCATGCACACGGTCAAATTCATGTTTGTCAGTAGTTATACATCAATAGAGATACGGAGGGTTTTCAGCATAAGTGGCCGTAGACGCAATAACCACAACAAAAAAAACAACAATAGTGATACATCAAGGAATACCTTCATCTTTGTCGGAAACATGATAAGAAGCGCTTTCAGCATTAGTGTCCACAGACGCATCACCAATTTCAAGCCCAAGAGTCACCATCGCAGAATTTATATCTGACTTCCTTAAAGCTAATTTAATAATCTGACGACGTTTGGGTGGTAGCTGCAGCAAAACGTTGTCCTTTAGGCGTCTTATCTGTAATTCATGTGCAATCGATATCAGCGACATTTTATTAAATACAAAGAAAAGGACAAAAAGAAATAGAACACAAGGAGGTTAGTTATATGGTTTCCCCATGCTGTAAATTAAGAATTTACAAAATTAGTTCAACAAAGTGACGAACACTTCTGTAACGCTGTTATTCATTCAAGTGAGGAGATAGCAGTGGAAATTCAAGATATCCTAAACAACGCTGTAACGCTGTTATTCATTCAAGATGATTGACTGTAGTAAATTTAGAGTAATATTATAGCGACTCAAGAGATAACGCAATTCTTAAGACTTCAGCAAGTAAACATAGCCATAGCTAAAACCAATGATCTACATCATCCAAGCAGCTAGTTCCGCGGTGAGCTGCTTGCAGCAAAAGGCCTTCTTGGGATCCTATACTTACACGTATAGATTTGTATAGATTTGTAACACATAACAATAGTCCATCATATGATTCATAGAATAGTGAAAAAATAATCAAACCTATTCGATTTATATATTCGGGGTATGGGTGCGGTCCTATAGCGGTGAAGCGCACCTTAAGAGGGCGAGTGTCACAGGGTCTTAGTAGAGGCTAAAATTTTTCGCTCCTTAACACCCTATGCGGCCTGATTCCCCTCGAACCAGTCAGCCTTTCACCGTCCCTCAATCTTTCGCTCGCCCATACAAGTATCAATCGAGGTTATGCAAGCAAGTCACAAAAGTGTATGCGGAAGCTATCAAGTAAAATAGTGACACGCACAATTACGGGCTCGCGCCAACCAATGCACTTTTATAACACTAAGTACAAAGGAAGATCCTACAGCTCGCATACACGGTTCACACCCACACTTTTGTGCACGCAGGCACACATACATGCATACATATACCAGCCTTACAGAAATTGGCTTTACACACACTCGCTATTACACTTGGCGTGTGCCAACTCTCGCATCTATAAGTACACAGTACAAAGTCTCGCTCACAAAGTGTTTCGCTCCCCCCCGCGCGTATGCTTGCTTCGGCCTATTTATAGACCTCAGACCTCACAGTCCCAACTGCTTGGTAACTGCTTGGCAGTTATCCGCAACTACTCCCTAGCACGTGCACGCATCCACTTGATGCCAACTCAGCTTCATGTAACAACAGGCGCCAACCGTCGTTCTTTATCCTTGCCCAACTCCCTCGCAGGTTAGAAAACCGTCAAGGCCACGTGTCTCTGGAGACCGCCCAGCCATGTGTCTTGCTTTCCTTGTTCCCACTCGGCCATGCAACTACTCGAAGGAATGTCCGCTTAGGCCACGTGGGACATAGTAACCAACTAGTCCACGTGCAACCCAACTGCCAATTCAAAATCCAACCGTTCCCGCCAACGGCTTAGACGCGGCGCCACACTCACACGCGCCCATCGAGCTGCATCATCGGAGCACTCGCATGCCCGAATACGCCTAAGTCCAACCATGCATTTGATTGATTAGCCAACACCCTCGTCCGAGTTAAACCAACGTAACCACAAGGCCATGCACAACCCGCAGCAACCCTCGTCCGACCGAGTCCTCGACTTAACCAACATACATGATCCGACCAACACTTGGACAATTTCAGCTAAGTAATGCACATATGTCTTCGTCACCCCACGAAGACCCAACTGATCCCGACCTTCAGCCACAAGGACGCGTCCAGCTCGCATCCTTCCCTTAGTCGAACCCTGGCACCTTTGTGCTCGGGTCTGGGACCATGGCACTCTAAGGGATCGTGCCACGTCCCGGGCCCCAAAGTTAGCCCGTAACAGCGAGCCTAGTTGTCACCGTAATGAAGTTCCATCCAAAAACCAATTGGTGATGAGAGGAGTAGCCCAATAAGCTCATAAAATGGGTCCATTTTCCCTAGTTATTCAATGTGTGAATATGGGACAACTCATTCCAACACTCCACCTCACTTGCGAGTACTTTAACCGTCCAAAATCTCAACTCGGTTAACAAAGTAATCACAGGTCCTATATTAGGGCGTACTTTGATACCATATTGGATTTATATATTCGGGGGAAGGGATGCAGTCTCATACTCAAACAGGGGAATAGCCCACTACGCTTACAATTATAAAGTAGGCCCATTTTTCCTATTTATTCATTTATTCAATGTGAGACAACTGACAAGTCATATTCCAACAAAACCAAATTTTGGAAATATAAACCAGTATGATACATTGACAAGTATTTTATTTATTATCTTCGAATCATCTAAAAATACAATAGAACCTTATTAATATTTTTAAATCCACTTTACCATAATCTATATCTATATCTATAACTACCTTAAAAGTATGAGTTATTTCTTGAAAATTTTGAATTACCCATACTACCCTCAAAAGATGTTACTTTAAATGATATAAATATAATTTGTGATTTTACATTAGAATTGAATTAGAATTGATAATGGTGATTTGTAACTTCTCCAACCACATTTAAATAGAAACTTGAATTGCCAATACTATCCTTAACAAAAATGAAATGCAACTTTTGTTTGGAAGATATAAACGTAATATTATAAATTTAAATTAAAATCACATTACAACTACACACCTATTTTCTTTTTTATAAATATATGTTGTCTAACTCTTCCATTTCTCTTCATCATATACAATTATTTTTCATGCATATAAAATTTATATTAATCTCATCCTAGCTATTATTCTTCATCATCTACAAATATTAATTTATTTATTACAAGAGTATACGTAGTTCCATTTAGGGCATCACCTTCTAAAATGTTGGTCCTGTTCAATCACAAATTGATGCAGATAGAATGCCACTAATTTATATGTTGTTAATACATATAAATTTGATATGTTAGTAATTCCAACTTAATGTAATACATATGATTATTTGATATGTGATAGATAATTATAGTTGTAGTCTATTCAAAATGTATTAATCTTTTAATTAAATGAGGGCAGATGAGTTACAAATCATCACTCTCAACTCCAATCTAATATATATTTTCATTATTAATTACAACTGAATGGTCATAAATGTTCACTGTCATCTTCAAATTTTAGTAAAAACCCACTGAAGTATACATCATGTATAACAAGTTAATACATTCATAATCAATATTTTTTTAAGTAAAATTACAATTTTTATGTAATAAACAATCTACCTATTTTTTAGTTTGATTAAAATTAAGCAAAATAAATTTAACATGTTTTTTCAGTGGATTGAAGTTTATTTTCAAATAACTATCTTAAAAAGGAGACTTGTTTTTTGAAAAAAATTGAATTGCCAAAAATGTCATATGCTACAATTAATTCTAAGGCAAATAATGTAATTTCGCCACAACTTTTAGGGAGTTACAAATATTAATAGTTACAATCATTTTTCCAATCAATTATTTTTCATTCTACTTTACTTTATTATTTGTTTTATCTGTGATCTTTTATTATAGTTTTTACATATTCAATAATGTAATTTCTTTTAGTTGATATAAAGATGTTAAGATTATCTAAACAAATATGAAGTTAGAAATAAAAAATAGAATAAATATCTACGGAAAATGTAGTTTTTCAATGTAAGAAAAAGATTATTTTTAAGATTTTTTAAAAATAAAATAGAGTTTATCATTTTCAAATTCTAAAAAATGGAACTATGGCCTTGTTTGGCGATCAGCGGATAGCGGATAGCGGATAGCGGATTGTATTAGCGGATAGCGGATTATATTAGCTGATTTGACTAGCGGATTGCATTAGCGGTTTTTAAATAAGTGTTTGGTAAATAGCTGAAAGCTTATAGCTGTTTGACATTGCAAATTACCAATAAAGACATTTTATTATTTAGGGTGTATTTTTTTAATAATAATATATTAAAATATTTAATATTTTTTAGTTGGTAATTTATAAATATCTATTTTTAAAAAAAAAAAAATTACTAACAATTGATCAAGAAGTTATGAATTTTACATTTTTCTAGATAAATTAATCATATAGATGACATATTATTATTTGTTAGCATCATAAACCAATGTAGATTGTAAAATAAATAATACAAATTAAAAGGTTCTAAATTAAAATTGTAGATTGTGAATCCTCTATCCCCAAAAAGCTCCTCTAATGAGCTTTTTCTAAATTAGAGTTTTGGGCCTAAAAAGCTTATCAAATAAGCTATTTACCAAACAAGCTCAATAGCGGATTTGACAAGTCAAACCTCTCAATTAAGTCCAATCCGCGGGCCTATAATTTAGGACTTTCTATCATTCCAATACAAATTAGTAATTCCAACTTAATGTAATACATATGATTATTTGATATGTGATAGATAATTGTAGTTGTAGTCTATTCAAAATGTATTAATCTTTTAATTAAATGAGGGCAGATGAGTTACAAATCATCACTATCAACTCCAATCTAATATATATTTTTAATATTAATTACAACTGAATGGTCATAAATATTCACTGTCATCTTCAAATTTTAGTAAAAACCCACTGAAGTATACATCATGTATAACAAGTTAATACATTCATAATCAATATTTTTTTGAAGTAAAATTACAACTTTTATGTAATAAACAATTTACCTATTTTTTAGTTTGATTAAAATTAAGCAAAATAAATTTACATGTTTTTTCAGTGGATTGAAGTTTATTTTCAAATAACTATCTTAAAAAGGAGACTTGTTTCTTGAAAAAATTGAATTGCCAAAAATGTCATATGCTATAATTAATTCTAAGGCAAATAATGTAATTTTGCCACAACTTTTAGGGAGTTACAAATATTAATAGTTACAATCATTTTTTCAATCAATTATTTTTCATTCTACTTTACTTTATTATTTGTTTTATCTATGATCTTTTATTATATTTTTTACATATTCAATAATGTAATTTCTTTTAGTTGATATAAAGATGTTAAGATTATCTAAAAAAATATGTAAGTTAGAAATAAAAAATAGAATAAATATTTACGGAAAATGTAGTTTTTCAATGTAAGAAAAAGATTATTTTTAATATTTTTTTATAATAAAATATAATTTATTTCACAAGTGTAAAATATATAATGCACCAATTAAAGTATCATCTCTAATTTCTACTATGGATTTTTTTGGTGATTGTATTAAAAAAATTAAAAAAAGGTAAAAAATATTTAACATGCATGTGTTTAAGAATGATTGAATGAAAAATAACTCTTCCAACATATAGAAAAAGTCAGTGTTTTTGTGGAAAAAAGATTATTTCTTAGGTGAAAATATATAATCTTAATAAAATTATTTTGTTCAAATTATTCACTAAAACAATATGCATAATATGATTTAAGTTTACATAAATTAATCTACCATATATTTTAATTGTAATATAAATAAAAATAGAGTAATTATAAAAATAAAATAAAAATATTAAAACTCATACATATACTTGTTAGAAAATATATAGTTGTACTTAAAATAAATTAAATAAAAGTAAATAGTACATTTAGTTTTAATTAATTTTCATTAGCCAATCTTATTTATAAAATCATCCATAAATTATAATTTTCAAATCACTTCCTTTATAAAAATATTGACAAATATATAAAATAATTTTAAGATAAAAGTAAATATGAAAGAAATATCATTTTATAATTAATTTAAATGGAATTATTTAATTATCACTAAGGATAGTTTCTTGAAAATCCGAAAATGATAATGCATGCACGACAATGTTAGGAGATGCAACAACAATTTATTTTAATTTGAATAATATATATCGATAGGTTCTTTCAATCAACCAATGTTACGACAATATATATAGATAGATGAGTACCTTTAATTAATCAAGGATGTTATTGTTCCAAATAATCATCAAGTAAATTTTCTTTTTTTAAATAATTATGACTTTAAAGATACTTTCAAATATTTATATCTCTTATGTCATTATATCAAGAGAGAAAATATATATCTAAATATTATATAATATTATAAGTGCAATATAATTGAATTTGCAACCGTATAATTGAAATAATAGAGAACAAAACATTCAACCATAATGTGTTAGCATACAATCAACAATAAAAAATGATAATTACCAATTATAGTATATCAAATTAGAGTTATTTTTCAAGAGTATGACGAAAAAGAAAGACATTAAAAAACTATATTATATTGACAATTGTAATGTCATGATTTTCAGCATAATGCCGATATCATTAAATAATAAATCAAAGACGACATAAATTTCTTTAGCATATAAAATTTCACAAAATAATATCAACTCTATTTTGGATTTCTAACTCAATATTTATTTATTTAATTTTATTTGTCATAGAGTTTGTTTAATACTATTTAATAGTATATTTTTTTTATTCGATATATTTATTATTGTTTCTTATAAAATTCACCATTTTATTGTTAAATAATGGAAAGTAAATTAGATTATACTATTAAATTTACATGAAGAACATAAGCCAGATGACGGAACGGGAAGACCTAGGATGTAGAAGATCATACCATGGGTGAAATAATAAAATAATTAAGTAAAAAAAGAAACAATATCACGTGCGTAGCACGTGCATCTTCCTAGTCCATAAAAGCGTAGAAATAAGGAGAAAAACAATAAGGGGAACTAGCCCACCTAATAACACTTATCCTGAGTGCCTGAAAGGTCGATTTGGCCGAAATGGAGAGCCCGGAGGCCAACTAGGCCGATATTTGTGGTTAAAACATTAAAGTAAAATGAGAATCGCAGTCTACACTGCCTTACCATAACACTTTGCTTTAGTAACACATTTAATTCCTCCAAGCGTGTCCCCTTTGAGAAATCCTGCAGCAGAGATATGATAACACATAGAAAGTAGCATTGCTCAGTAAACAAAAATTATTGGAAAATAATACCACGTGCTAGTAAAGAGAAAAATTAAGTGACTGAGGCTAGCAAAATGAGAAGTTCCCTTTTATTCGACCCGGTCAGGAAAATATCACAAACTGGCCATAATTTTTGCCTTCAAACATATATCATCAGATCTTAATATGAAGCTAAACAATACCTGATAAATTCTTCCTTGACAACCTCGGGCAAATTTGACAGAGCAATATGTTTTCGCAAACTCATATTTCGTCTTTCCAAGCAAACCTGGCCTGCATCAATTTACAAAAATTACAAATATGTTAATTAAATTGGTTTACAACAAACTCAATGCTAAGAATGATGTACTAACTTACCACAACATGTTTACTTGATGAAAAATGTCATAAGGCCTGTTATCACCTAGGAAAACATGAAACCCAAATTAGTGTCACTTAAATATTTCCTGACACAAACAAAGATAACTTAATGGGGAAAGTAGACAGTTATTAAGATATCATAACGTCTATAGAAGTGAAAACAGAAATATATATAAAGATGACTAAAAAGTAGGACGATTTCAGCAACCTCGACAAAGAGGGAGTTCCTGACAGTAAAATAAGATGCTTGACCTTTGCAGCCATGTCAAGTACAGCTTTTAGCTACACAAAAGTGAAGATGTTAAAAGGGTGACCAAGACAATAATCTTTATATGAGCATGTTCACTACCATCATATAAGTTAACCGGACTCGGTATTGGATATTTATATGTGCAAGCTCATGCAAGCCCTTCTTTGACAGATAAAAGACGATCATTTAAAATTTTGAATTGGCCCCACCACTAGCATGATCAATTGAAGTAATGGCACCTTAATTATTTTAGAAAATAAATAAATAAAAAAATCAAGTTACATATTTTAAGTGCAGAACAAACTTGTCAAACTATATCATCGATGGTTCAACTGCATAAAAGATTTAATTGGGAAATTGAAAAAACACATTTTTAACATAACTTCCAAGGCAAAGATGATCAAATAATCCAGTAATAATACAGCAGCCATGCAGCCATGTCATATCCGTCAACTGCTTATATGAAAATGAAATAATGATGAAGTATGCCAGTCATGACAGCAGCCAAGAAACTGTCTGTAACAAAGTACCAGTAGAATCAATAGATATGAGAGGCAGGCACGCCAACAAGCATACAAAATGCCTGATAAAAAATCGGATTCAGATTGATTCAATCATCCATATTCATATTTAAATTTTAAAAAGCAAAAATAAATGCATAAGTTATATAAAACAGATACGGAGATAGGAAATATTACGAAAGTCATTAGCCAGATACAATCAGCTAGTATTTAATGTAGTAATTTTTTGGGAAAGCGACTAGATCCATATGAATGTTGCAAGCATGTATCCATGTTCACGAGACTAGAAAATCATCTTTGAAAGCTTTGAACCTCATCATTTTCTACTGCTTTTTTGTTACAGTGTAGGTGATGCGATTCATCGACAATCAAGGTGGCCCACTTTTGCTCCAACATGCTACTTCGCAAACGACGAAGCATATTGTACGATATCACCACAATTTTGGGAATTTTAGGCAACCGTGCAGGATTGTCTTGATGGCCAAAAACTGAAAGGATAACCAACACAAATCATATGCACCCAATAGAAGATATAAAGACAAGTTAATTCCACATCACCAGTAGTAAGCTAACGTCGAAACAACTATGGTTTAGATACACAAAATCACAATAAATGGCATTGTGCCAGTAATAATATAACATAAAGTTTCATGTCAAACCACACATAAAATTCCAATCACTCTCGAGTATCACATTCTACACTTTTCAATTTTCCAAAAGAAAAGTAGTACAGTGATTTATAGCGTGCCAACAACTGCCTTGGGTCAAGTTCTGTACTCAATTGTAGAATATTAAGGAGAAAAAGGCCACAAATGCAAGAATATTTCATTTTCGAAGAATAAATCAAGGTAAGTTCCAGTAAGAGATAATGGGACTACATAACTCAAGTTAGGAGTTAAACGCTAAAGAAACTACCAACTACTCCGTGTGTGTACTTGAACTAAAATATTAGAAACGAATAAATCATCCCACATTTTGAACGGAACAATTATGTTGATAATAGTGCATTCTGTAAAGATACCTAGGTGAACATCAGAAGGCAGACAACAAGGAAACCAGCGCTCCAACTCCTCAGCCCATGTATGTCTCAAAATTGCAGGACATATGACTACTATGGAACCTTCCTTCATGAAACAGCCTGCAATCGCAATAGCCTAAAACAAAACCATGAGTCGTCAGATAAAAAGGTCCTTTAATTGCTAGTTGTAAGTGCATAATGAATAGAACAGCACTTTCTGATGCAGTAACCATCACATGATTAGGTACAAACATAAAACTGCGAGAAATCACACAACAGCGGTTTTAGTTCCAATTGTGTTTTTTTTGCTTCACAATTTCTTCACCATAACCCCAAAGAACAGAGATCTAATCATAGTTTCAACTTTTGGGGCTTCCAAGAAACAAGCTGAAGAGCAAGTTGCAAAATCCCGTCTGGAACAAGTTGTAACCTTGCATCTCTGAAAAATGCTTCACAGCGCTACTTCAAAAACATATCTGCTCATGCTTGTGTTCCAATTCACCCTTGTTTCAAGGTTTGTATCATTTAACTATTTACAAGGTATGTAACGTCAGACATACAGTTCATTCTCAAACTCATAAAACAAGAGTCTCCTTTTCAAATTCTATAATCATAAAATGAGTCTGGTTAACAAGTTTACTTCACAAAATACAGATGGTTATATCACGATAGTAAAATTTGTATAGATTATAGATAGAGCTCATCAGAAACTGAATAAATACACAGCAGCCTATAGAGTTCATGACTGCTTTCCTACCTGGAGGGTCTTCCCCAGCCCCATTTCATCAGCAATGAGACAGCAACCACCCCTCCTCAGTCCAAAGCGAACCCCATCAAGTTGAAAAGGTAATAAAGCATTTAACAAAGGTTTGGGGAGCTCACCAATCAACTCATCTACCTTCTCTTCAGGGAGATGCTCAGGTCTACAAGGTATCCACCGTCCAGCAATAAATGAATGTGAAAGCCTCTCGACAACATTCAAGGTTCCCCAAGGTATCTCTTCACACTCAATGTCCTTGCAATTCTTTAATGACTTCAGGACCAAGTGATAATCATAAAGCCTGTAAACACGGGACTGGCCACCACCAATGGTCTGGGTGTCGCGAGATAAAACCTGATCCAGAAAAATAATATAATTATTTATTAACCAACTACTTTATTGCTCAAGAAGAATGCAATAAAACCCATTCAAAACAAAAAAGATGATTTCGACAAGCGCCATATATTCACCTAGGGAAAAGAGTTATCTATTTTTCCTACCACTGAGAAATAAAGGAACCACGTCAGTTATTTCGTAACAGATAAGGCTTTATAATCCTAGATGAACCACCAGAAAATAGCATTAGTAAGAATGAATTAGCTCTATTTTTATAGAAACCTTCGATGGGCAGAATAGTAGTAAGGCTACTCTAGCTCTGCAACAAGCTAAACAAATAAAAATATAAGTAACTCCTTCGGATTCTGTAACGTGACCACCACACTTCCCGTCTACATTTTATTTAATACGCCATCCAGTACACAAAATCAATAAACTACAGAACTTGATCTTCAGTGTGAAGGAATTAGACTTTTATCCGCATCACCATTAATCCACGCAACCCGTGAAGTTTTATGCTTGTATGCTAACTAAATGTCACCTGGAGATTCTAGAATCATAAATATGTTATGTCATTCTACTCGTACACATGTTCCCCTATAAACCAAACAGCACTTGGAATTCAAAACCAATTCTTCAAGGACGTCTTCCATCCACATTTAATATACTTTTTCTAAAGGTTGGAGAAAATTTTCGAATAACATACACTGGAGAGACGATCGCTCAGCGTCTGAAAGCAAACATCTTCGCCGGGAAATACAAAACCCTCAACATGAACAGGAGTGATTGAAAAAGAATCCGGCGAGCAAATTTCGAACCGAGCGCGAAATTTCTCCGGGTTTACGCTTGTCTTGATCGAATCAGCAGCAATGGGCTGCTTGGGTATGGCGATGGCCTTGGGAGAGAGCTTGCGGCATTTGAAGAGTGTCCAGGGGTTGTTTGTGAGATGAGTGGCTCGTTCAGTGCTCGAGAGCGCGGCCTTGCGTTTGGCAAGAGCAGCGGCCCGGTTTGCGTCGGCCCGTTTTCTTTGTTCCTCACTGATTTCTTCCTCTCTTTCCATTCACTCGAAACTTTCAGTTGATTTTTAGTTTGAAATATGAGCAGAGGAGAGGGGTAAGAGTGTATAATTTTTGAATAATTTAGGTTGGTGCTTGGAGAAAGAACTAGTCACTATCCCTACAATGCACAGATTTAAAACACGTTTTTGTTTGTATTTATTAGACATATATTTTTATCATATAAAAATTAATATTTTTCCTTAAGTTATTTTTATCATTCAAAATTGATTGAGATTTAAATTTTATTTTAACCATGAAACGTTTACATTATTAACATGAATAAAATAATTTATATATTTGTGGCATAAATTAAGAAAATTAATATACAAAAAATTGGTGTTTCTGGTTTTTAGAAAAAAAAATATTTGTCAATCATATTTTTCTTCCAATAATGCAACCAAATATGGCGGTTGAATGTGTCAATCAATTTAAGTTCCAACATTAGCCGTTACACATTTGAATATTTTGCGACCAAATTTAATTAATTTAATAACTTATCCAAAAAAAATAAATAATAAAAATATATATATTAAAGATTAACGGTTTTAGCAAATTAGTAAGTAATTAATTAGAAAAAATGTAACTCATTTTGAAGGGAAATGAAAATATATTTTATTAAATGCATCAATTAGTAATTATATATATAGATTTAAAACTTGCGCAACTTGCGCAATCATCTTTTTTTGAAGATGTTTTCCGTTTTAGCATTCGTCTTCGATTGTATTCCCAACTTGCGCAATCATTTTCCTTTGTCTTCTACAATGACACTGCTTAGCAGGCTATCCAAAACGTCTAATGACTCATTTTCTCTCTTGATTGTGAGGTTTTTACTTTGCGCCCGAAATCGAATTCGGTTTTGATTTTATCTTTCCTTTCATAAGGTTAGTTTTCTCTTTAATCCAATTTATCCCTATGCACATACTGTAAATCCTGAATTTTTGTTTTGTAATTGTCATTCATATTTTATTATATACTAGTATGAGTCTCGTGCAGTGCACGGATAAAAGATATTCACTAATATTTATAAATTAAAATTCTTATTAAGTAATATTTAGAAATTAAAAATATGAATCAATATGTAGTACAATTACCTATTATAATTTATTGAAAATGTTATATAAAACTTAAATTGTATTAAATTATATAAATAAGTCTATTTAAAATTAGTACACAACCCGTGTGGTGCACATGAGTGATAATTCGTTTCAAAATAAGTATCATTTCAAAAAAAAACTATCAGAAATTCGATTTGACTATAATGTTGTTGTTACCCAATTTTGGCCTCCTATTAAGATATTCCACGTGGATATATACATTAAATCATGTGGATATACATTAAATCAATTATTATATTTTATCTTATTATTAAGGCCCAAGAATAATACCGCTTGTAATAATATCGGGCCCAATAAATATCTATATATATAAATTCCAATGATGGATAAGGACAATGGGGTCTTCTGAGGGACTTCTATTTTGATCTGATCTATTTTTTCTCTCTCCCACCGCTTAAGAAACAGGGGAGATAATCATCTCTGAGCCCCCATCTTCAATCTTTTCTTACAATTATTCTACACAAGAATCACACCAAAAATCACTAACAATCCCTATGAATCCTACAACGATGATTTACGGAATCGGGGTGTACAGTTTATGTTGTTACAAAATCACATAACAACAGTTTGGCGCTAGAGGAAGGGCTGCTCTACTTTGTTCTAGTTAATCTTCTTGAAAACTAACCGCATCTCTGCCGAAGAATCATCTCTCATACATATAGCAAGCTTATTTGTACTGCTACTTTAATTTTCCTATTCTCTGGTTCCTATTCTCTGGGTTCTGTTTCTCAATTATATCTGTGAGTTAAAATTGAAAAAAGCAAAGAGACAACTTCCTTGTGAACAAGGAAAACCCACGTTGCCCATCACGGCCTTTGGTCCTCTTATTTATATCAAAACAAATCAAAACCAATTTCAGATATCCTAAATCCTATTCAGAGCTCATACAGAGATCTTTCATGTCCAACATCCACCTGTTGTGATAACACTTGCAGACCAAGCAATAAAAATCCCAAAAGAAGTAGATGTGTTTCGGATCCACACATACATATACTTCAGTGTCGACGTTTATATTGGTATTGTGAAGTCCGATGTGGAACCGTGGGTTCGTCGTCTTCCCGACCTCAATTATCGGACCGACCTCGACTTCTACGGACCGACTTCGGTATATCCGACGTGAAAAAGGCCCTGACCGACTTTGCCGTAGCTTGAACCGACTTCAATTGACGGGGACTCCGAGCAACCACCATGCCCGACCTCTTAACATCTCGGGCCGACAGAGTACCGACATCTCAATCTCCAACGTCGTGCACAACCAACCGAGTTCAAAAAAAAAATGCTCTGCAAGTTGCAGAAAGATATGAGCAGAAACCAATATGGAAGATTCACGAAGAAGACACTGTTCTTATCACTTCAAAATATCGTGCGATAAAAGCGAGAAGAGAAAAGCTGGGGGCCGACATCACTTCATCGTGGACATCATATCAGACCGGGCTTGACTTCCGATTAACATCACCACCTCGGAGCCCGACTTTACCATCACACTCGAGCTCGGATCACCGAACAGACAGCGACCGACTCCACCGTTGTAAACGCCAGGACCAACCTTGAAGCACTCACCCGACCTCGGCTCCTCAGAACCTCTGTTCGCCGACATGATTCCAAGCAATTGCCGACTTCCCAAATGGATTTTCGGCTCTTCAATTGTCAGAACCAATTTCTCCTTGTTGGGACCTCAGTGTTACCAACTTTAGCCGCTGGGGCCCGAACTCACCGTCGGTCTGACCTCGCGGGACGACTCCCGTTCAACAAATCCACGCCCGACCTCAACTTCTCCGGACCGACTTCGGTTTACCCGACGACATACAACTTCACTGACCGCAAACTGACCCCGTAATAGTCGACCTCCGCATAGTGACCAAACAAAGCTAGGCCGATTTCGGTACCCTTGGGACCGACTTCAATATCTCGACCCGACTTTACCAGAACCGACTTCGTCTCATCGACGTCGCCACCCGACTTCGGCACTCCGACTTCCACAAACCGACATCGTGATGTCGGGACTTTTGCATTTCCGACCTCAGCACCCTTGAGTTTAACCTCAAAATTGGGGCCCGAATTCGGTCAGAACCGATTTCAACATATCAGGCCAACATCACCAGAACCAACAAGCTCGACCCCACAACATAACTCAGATATCGGGAATTGTAATCGGACCGACATCACCACACTCACCGACGTCCGATGTGTCAACGCACTTCCCGGGAAAATCGAACATACCTATTCACATCTGATTCGCTGCCGGATCTCGGATTAGCCTTCGATTCACAGTCAGAACCGATCTCGGCCGCGCTCCGACATCACCTTCACCGAGGTCTCAATATAATCGACCTCGCCAGAGACGACCTCTCAAGACGATCCCGACATAAATTGGGTTCGACCACGTCACCTCCAGTCGAATTCGCCATCGCCGGACCTCCTTAATTCGTGCCCGACCACCACAACGTACTTAGGCTTTTGATTCACGACATCGACGCCGACGAATCGTGATCACCGTCCTCTAATCGGATCAATTTTGCTGCAATTGTTGAGGTTCGAAGATAAGGCCCTATTCGCAATTTTTTGTGAGAGAAAAAAACGATGAGCAGAAAGAATCGAAAAAGCTGGCCAGCTATTTGATGATAAAGTCCACTTAATGTTCAATTTGGGCCTCACGCTAAATTGGCCCATCAAAAAGAAATAAGAAGAGAGAGAGAGAGAGAGTCGGAGCCAAAGTTATTTATTCAAATCGACGAGAGTCGGGGCCGAATTTTATTCAAACCGATGAATGCGAGGGCTGAATTTATTTACCGATGCTGAGGCCAAAATTATGCATTACCGCTGAGGTATCTTTCATTTCCGACATTTATATTCGCTCGCTGTAGAACCGACGTCCATATTCGCTTGCCGTTGAGCCTCGACTCCGGCTGAGCTGACGTCTTTATATTTCTTCGCTGTTGAGCCTTTCCTCCAGCCATTTAAAAAGAGCCGAATCTCGAAAAATAGTTCGGTGCATAAAAAATGTGTGTCTTCCCCGCAAGAGGCAAGGCACAGAACCTACCATGGGGAAACACAGTTAATGGACCCTCGATAAATCGGTCCTCGTTGCTGAGGCTAAACGTGTCTGTACCCTGAAGTTGGTATGACCTGGCCAAATGCAACACAACCGGATACTTCCAACCCCTGAAGATGGCTTGGGGAGGCTGATGCCCCTCGTGGCTAATCCTGAAGTTGATTTAGCGGGCTTACAATAATAACCGACATCAATAATGTTCTTTCGCCAAATCCTGAAGTTGATTTGGTACGATCAATATTCCGGCAAGGCACAGCACCTACCGGCAAAAAGTCAGACTCGACGAAACATCGAGGTAACATCATTTATCGTACAGTAATTATTTCCCGCACGTGCTCATTATATATTTGTGCATTCATACACACATTCACATACATTCATCATATACGCGCGTCATACATACATCTTGACATGAACACTTCTTTTCCAAACCCTGAAGTTCGTTTGGAAAGGCTGATGCCCTATAAGTCACATTAAAGGTCATGAACGTACTACCTGACCGAATAAATAAAAATAAATACAATACACCAACCGCATTTATATGTTTGGGCCCACACTGGTTAGTCAAAATCAATAAGACTTTCCCAGCTGGCAAGAATACGAAAGAAAGAATTTTTACACCGAGTTCTTCAGCTCGATAGGGTAAAGCCATTACTTACACCAAGTGCTTCAGCTTTATAGAGCTGATACCCGTTCATATATCGCGTTGGTAAGGCGCATTGATAAACCTTACCGACTCGGGCGATCATATTCCTTAAAATATTGAAAGACCGGATACCGACTTATCCGACCAGGTCCAAATTACTAAGAAGAATAAACAAAGATCGTGTCGTTCCAACACAACGACAAAATCGCAAATACGATAACAATATCATAGGGCCCAAGTACCCACACATAAAGCCATATCATCATCAGCATTACGGACGCGAATCCATTAAAGCGCGTCATATTACGCGCAAAACACGAAGACTGGGTACCACATTACCCGACTAGGCCATTCGGGCCTCTATTTATATAGCAATTTCAAAAAGTTGACTATCCACGCAGTCAACTCCATTCGTCAGAACAAAAACACGATTAGCATTAATACGTCAGGCCGAAGCCTGAACACGATCAATAAAGTAACCACGGGTCCCAAAGCACCCGGACAACGTCCATGTGTCATTTATTACCGCATAAAGTTCCTTGAGCTCGACTATGTATAAAGCAAAAGTCAGCCAAAATTGATTTTACATGCGACTTCAGAACAGTTCTCTTCAAGAACATGCCCTAAAGTCGGGGGCCTACTGTTGTTACCCAATTTTGGCCTCGTCTATTAAGATATTCCACGTGGATATATACATTAAATCATGTGGATATACATTAAATTAATTATTATATTTTATCTTATTATTAAGGCTCAAGAATAATACCGCTTGTAATAATATCGGGCCCAATAAATATCTATATATATAAATTGACAATGAGGTCTTCTGAGGGACTTCTATTTTGATCTGATCTATTTTTTCTCTCTCCCACCGCTTAAGAAACAGGGGAGATAATCATCTCTGAGCCCCCATCTTCAATCTTTTCTTACAATTATTCTACACGAAAATCACACCAAAAATCACTAACAATCCCTATGAATCCTACACCGATGATTTACGGAATCGGGGTGTACAGTTTATGTTGTTACAAAATCGCATAACAACAAATGCGATTTCATAAAATAGTTATTTTTGTAAAATGTTATCATACATTTAACAACCTATGTAAATAATAAGTATAAATATAAAATTTATATTGTTTCATTACTTAAAATAATCTATTTTTGTATCAATTATTCAAATAAAAAAAATTAAGTGGTTGAGTAATATATTAAACTATAAATAATTGATTATTCTGTTTACGTCCAAATTAATATTGTCCTGTAAGTTATTGAGTAATTTACTAAATTATAAATAATTAAATATTTCGTTTATGTCCAAGTTAATATTGACCCGCAAATTATGAATAATTATTTTTTTATTTTTTATATTAAGTAAAATCTTTTTATTTTTTCAATATATTATATACCGAATTAATATTTACCCGCAAATTATGAATCATGCTACTAATCAAGCTAATAGCTGCAAGTTTTGTCAGAATATTATATTTCAAATTTAAATCATGCAACTAATAAATTTAATAGTCACAATATTTGACCAAAATAATTATGTACATTAATTACATTGATTTAGACGGGATTTTGCAAATTTTGGCAAAAAATATTACTCAGTACAATAAATACCTTAGGCGAGAAATCAAATGCTTTTTTTTTTTTTTTT
>CACSLK010026087.1:7677986-7695373 GCA_902706635.1 Striga hermonthica | reverse complement strand
AAAAAAAAAAAAAAAAAAACAGAACACCGAGAAATTTTAATCAGATAAATGCCTCAAATTGTCGCCAAGAAAATCAGTGAGAACTCATTAATAGACCATAATATTTGAAAACTATACATTTGTATACTATATAGAAGCTATAAATAACATTCGCTTCTCCCTAGTAGCAGCAGGGACGATCGGGATTGTTGGTGATATAGTAAAGTAACGAAAGGCAGAAGATTTCTGACCCATATATTAATAATGCGGACATTTTCACACCCCATTATATATGAGATTTTTCTTTTAGGCATAATCAAAACTTTCTTTTCATCCTATAAGACAATGATATTAAAATTCCGACTAACGTTCCCCTACTTACGGTGGACACATGTTAATATGTTCACCGTTTATGTGGCATACACACATTGGTGATATTAATATATTCAAAAAAATTACAACATCAATGTGTGCATGCCACATAAGCGGTGGGTATATTAACATATGCCCACCGTGGGTAGGGGAGTATTACTGTTAAAATCCCATATAAAATGAATAACATAATTAAAATTATGTGAGATTTTGTCGTTATATATAGCAATACATATATAAAAACGCATAATTAATAATGATGTGAAACACTTTTGTGTATGTTGTAAATGTGAAACACTTTCGTGTATGTTGTAATCGCGTATTCAAAATCTACCATATATTTACGATATGCGAATTTATTTCGCATATATGGTTATTGGATATCCAAATTGAACGCCACATTCTTACGATGATTATGCGACATGTTGTCGCATAGTTTGTGACTCGAATATCCAAATCGAACGCACAGGTATGCAAAATTTTGTCGCATATATATACCAATGCATATACAAATTGAATGCATAGTTGATTAACTATGCGATACAATTTCGCACATGTCGCAATCGCATATCGAAATTCACCGCATAGTTTACGATATGTGAATTTATTTCGCATATATAGTTAATGGATATCCAAATCTTTCGCTGTATATTTACAATTATGTGACATATTTTCGTATAGTTTAAAACTCTCATATCTAAATCGGACGCATAGTTAATAATTATATGAAACACATCCGTATATTATATAATTGCATATCAAAATCTACTGCATAATTAACATATGCGAGAAAAATTTGCATATTAAGCTATTGCATATCCAAATCGAACGTTGTATATACATTTTATGATTATGCGGCATTGTTTCGAATAGTTTACGACTCGCATATGTAAATCTATAAAGTGGTATAATTAACGATTATGTGCAATATGTTCGCATATCCAAATGAATTAAAAGCCGCATAATTTAGGACTAACTGCTATCTTTTTGCCGATCCATATTACGAATCACATATCCGTCGAAAATATTTGCATAGTATTCGTGTTGACGGTCGACCACCAATTATTACGGCTGGTATTATATGGGCGGTTAATTCGGGGGTTACTAAGTTTTTTTATATGATATGAGAACGCAATAAAATATAGAGATAATACAAACGAAACCATGCAAAAATATTGAAGTAAATATGTAGTAAATAAATAAGACATCGATATTGTCGATATGCTGAGGAAATCAACAAGGAGAATGTTTTCTCTGAAAGTTTTATTGAGAGAACATATATGAGAAGGGAAACTTTCCGAAGATGGCGATTGCATATGATTGAATGCAATGAATTTTTATTATGTTAAAAATGTGTCATTCACTCGCACCCTTAGATGACACACAACCATCATTATTTATCATTTTACCCGTGTATAAATTCGTCTTATACGGGAATAGTGGGGACTGTCAGCAGATAATTATGTCATAAACTATGCGATAGAAAGACGAAGAGAATTCAACAAGTGTGATCTCATTATGCGATAGATAGACAAAGTTAATTGAGGAAGTGCCTAAAATGCAGAGAATTGTGTGAACAATTCTGTCAGTAGTGGGTCTATCGCATTTTAGTCGCATATCATCTTCTTACACATGTTTTTACATTTTGTTTTGTTTCTTCTCAATTATCAACTTTTCGTATAAGCCGTTTGTTCTCTCGAGAACATTGTACGAGAAACATGTAATGTGAGTTTCGTCATTTTGAATCCCCAAAGTTCCTAAGAATGAAAATTCCAAAAAAAAAAATGAGACAGGGGATCGTGGGCTAAGCTGAAATCAACATCTGAAGAAGCATGATGAAAAATGATAGGGACGACGACTTGTATGAATTGGTCGAGCATACGCTGATCAAAGATGAGAAATGTATTTTGCATTTTTCATTTTAGCTACATACATTTCTCTTCTTTGATCAGCGTATGCTCTATCAGTTCATACAAGTCGTCGTCCCTATCGTTTTTCATCAGGTTTCTACGATTGATTATCTCGGCCTGGCACACGATCCTCCACCTCATTGTTTCAAGATTTCCATTCTTAGAAATTTTGGAGATTCAATTTGTTGAAAATCTCATTCACATATTTCTGGTACAATATTCCCGAGAGGATGACCTTTCTAGGGATTACACGAAAAGTTGATAATTGAGAAGAAGCTGAAAAATATAAGAACAAATGCAATAAGCTAATATGTGACTAAAATATGACATACCAGCGAATGACCGAACTGTTCACACAATTCTCTGCATTTTGCGCACTTTCTCAATTAACTTTTCCTATTTGTCGCATATTTTTAAACTATAATGAGATCATACTTGCTCAATCATCTCTGTCTTTTTGTCGCGTAGTTTATCGCATAATATGTTTCACTTTATCAATTACTTTTGTCTGTCTGTCGACTTGTTCATCACATAATTTGTTTCGCACTTTATCGGTTATTTTTGCATGTGCGTCATATAGTTTATAGTATAAGTAATTCGCACTTGCTCAATGAACTTCGTCTATCTGTCGCATAGTTTCTTGCATAAGTAATTCACACTTGCTCAATTATCTTCGCTTGTCTATCTCATAGTTTATCCCTTAAGTAATTCACAATTTATCAATTATATTTGACCGTCTATCACATAATTTATCACATAAGTAATTCACACTTTTGCTCTATTATCTTCGTTTGTTTGACGCATAGTTTATCCCATAAGTAATTCGCACTTGCGCAGTTATCTTCGTCTGTTTGTCGCATAGTTTATCGCATACGTAAATCGCACGCCTGTGTGTCGCATAAGTAAATCGCACTTGCTCAATTACCTTCGTTAGTTTATCGTGTAGTTTATCGCATAAGTAATTCGCACTTGCTCACTTATCTTTGCTTGCATGTCAAATAATATATAAAATAAATATTTGACACTTTTTTCAGCTACCTTCGTATGTTTGTCGCATATTTTATCGCATAATATGTTTCACACTTTATTAATTAACTTCGCTTGTTTATCGCCTTGTTTATCACATAATCTGTTTCGCATTTTATTAATTATCTTCGCCTGTTTGTCTCTTTGTTTACTGCATAACATGTTTTGCACTTTCTCAATTTCTTCACATGTTTGTCCCATTGTTTTTCCACGTAATTTCACACTTTGAAGTGAATAAGATTCACCCGGGCTCCTTCAACTCGAACCGGCCTCCGTACCTGCAGAACCCAACGCCGGGGGTGGCCCCGGCGTCGGGCCTCCGATGCTTAAGTCAGTGTTCGGATCCAGAGAGAGAAGATGTGTAGTAATGAAATAAGGAGAGAATCTAGTATAGAATGAATAGTGAGAATGAGAGAAAGGAATACCTTAACCCCCTTTTATAAGGGAAGTGTACCTTTTGGGCCCAAGTTGGGCTTGGCCCATATCGCGGTGCTATATGTCTTTAATCCGCACGTGGGCTTATTTTTCCATATGTATCCGTTTTATCCATTAAACCGGGTCCAGTATAATATCCTATATCACACTTTATTAATTTATTCGTTTGTCTGTCGCATATAGTATCGAATAATTATTTCTCAATTCATTAATTATATTGACCTGTCTGTCGCGTAGTTTATCGCATAAATATTTCACATTATCAATTATCTTCTCCTCTCTTCCGCATAGTTGTCAATATTTTACACTTTATCAATTATATTCGCCTAGTTGTCACATAGTTTATCGGATAATATCTTTCACACTTTATCAATCATCTTCGCATGTCTGTCGCATTGTTTATCACATAATTTGTTTCGCACATTATCAATTCATGTATGTCGCATAGTATATTGGATAATTTGTTAAGCACTCTATCACTTCTCTTTGCATGTTTATCTCATTGTTAATGTCGTAATTTGTTTAATATTTTATCAATTATCTTTATCTGTCTGTCGCTTATCATATGACATAATTATTTTTCGCACTTTATCAATTATCTTGACATGTCTGTCACGTAATTTTTCTCATAAATATTTCAAGTTTTATCAATTACCTTCTCTTATCTTTAACATAGTTGTCGCATAAATATTGTGCACTTTGTCAATTATCTTTGCTTGTCTATCGCACAGTTTATCGCATAATCAATTTCTCACTTTATCGATTATCTTTGCTTATTTGTCGCATTATTTACCGCGTCATTGATTCGCCTGTTTGTTGCATTGTTTATCGCATATATATTTCACACTTATCAATTATCTTCACTTCTATGTGGCACATTATGTAACATAATTTTTCGAACTTTATAAATTATCTTCGCATGCCTATCGTGTAGTTTTTTGCATAATTTATTTCATACTTATATTTTATCAATTATTTAGTCGCATAATTTATTTTTCACACTTTGTAAGGTGAAAATATTAATTTATTATTGTAGAGTGAAGTTAATCTATATCTATATAAAAAGAATTAACATTTTTTAAAAATAGTAAGTAGAAAATCCAACAACAGTAATTGTATGCCATTTTTGGAAATATTTTGAATTTTTTTAAACAATAAATTGACAATCATTAAATGTAGCCTAAAATTATGGATTTAGAAAACAAACAAACGTAATTATAGCTTCACAAATTTCACACATGTTTCCAAAATTATAGTATTGTGTTATTTGTCTTCTTCTTCTTCTTCTTTTTTTCTTTTTTTGTTTTGTTTTTATATATGAGTAATTTATCATTTTATAAGAAGAATAACCTTTTTATAAATTTAGAAACAAAATCATTAATTACATACTAAAAATAACATAATTAAAAAAGTTTTAACTAAATGCCTATTTGTTTGGAAATAATCTCTATTTATATGGATTCTTTCAAATATTTTTGGTATATATAAAAAAAAAAACCGAGATGAGCTTGTTGATATCATTTTCAATAAACCAAGTTAAGCAATGTTGATTAGACGATTAAGGTCAGTATGAGGATACATGACTTTTACACAGACTTCAAGGCGATTGCGCAACAAGAGATTCAGCAAGAACCGACATCACTGTTGCTTGACCGATATCTCATGTCGGTTATCACATGTCGGTCACTACATGTCGGATACGACATATCGGTTATAACTGGACGAACCGATATCTATGATGTGCCACTTCAGCATTATAAGGCGGCGACAACCCAGCACAAATCATCATTACGTTTGTCCAAGTGGCGTGCTATCAAGAGAAGTAACAAGAAGCCGCCTTTGACCTTGAGAAATCGCAAGAAGCTGCCTTTGACCTTTCAAATGTAATGATTACTTTACAGATGAATGTTGTACATAAATATAAAAGGAGAAAATAGTCCTCCAAAATGAAGAGGACACAGACAGATACAATAATAATAATCAGAAAAATTTCCATTTCCTTTTATCAAACATACAAGCTTCTGTTGATTTATATTGAGTTTACTTCAAATCAATATCGATTATATCGTTGTTAATTCTCATTTGACAACAGTTTGGCGCTAAGGGAAGGGCCGTTTATGTTTTTAAGTTAACTTTTGCTTTTAAGCCATTTTCACGCTCGAAACCATCATGTTGTAGTCTGGTCGAGACCACGTAACTCACCCTGGCCAGAGCCAATCGACTAACCATTCTCCACGGCGTGTAACACCACCTCCTCCGGTCACGAACTTTCTTCAAAATCCGGAGTTTATTCAAGGTTTGACTTCATTGATAGCTCAAGCCATGCCCAGGAACTCGAGTACGATACCGTTATCGATGCCGTTAACTACTAACCCAACAGAACATCCAACCCACACTCATCATGACCTTGAAACACATGTAGCGATCACATGCCACGTCGCAACCTCATCATACTTCTCCACGTCGAGAAGAGCGAATTCATGTAATTGCTAATCCCGTAACGAACAATCAAGTCCCAGATCAGCCCCCTGTGCAGGAGATGACTGCTGAAAGTCATTCTGCTAATCACCAGAGAACTTCTCCACGTCCTAGACCCGTTTCATCAGCGCCTCACGCTCACGAAGATCTACGGCGCCAAATTGAACGAAATCGCCTTTCAAGGCATAGTGCAGAGGAAATTGAAACTCTTCGTAAACGTTTGGCTGAACTTGAGACGCGACAGAAGTCACAGGAAGACTCTCCCCGACATGTCACGACGTCGGGAAATGTCATTACTGAGGCGGATTCCCCATTAGCTCCGGAACTTACCGCAGAGGCGCTTCCAGCTAAAGTAAAAATTCCACAAATCGGCATGTATGATGGGACATCAGATCCAGATGCACATTTGGGCCATTATACGTCCTGGATGGATTTACATGGTGCTTCAGACGCTCTGAGGTGTCGGATGTTTTCGCTTACGCTGGGGCCACGAGCTCAAAAATGGTACTATACTCTCCCGCCTCATTCGATTTGGAAATGGCAACAGTTGCGTGCGGCTTTCCGATCACACTTTATCGGTGCTCAAATTTGCCTCATTCCGAAAGAATCGATTACCAACATTGTGCAAAAGGACGACGAGACTGTTAAAGACTACGTGGCTCGGTTCAACGACCGAATTCAGAATATGGAGCCTTGTCACCCTGAAACTTTGTTAGTAACTGCCATTGCTGGATTGAAACCCAACTCGATGTTTCGTTGGACCTTGTGTCAAAATAAACCTGCTACGTTTCAAGAATTTCTTGTGCGAGCTCAACAATTTATTATTGCCGAAGAATCGATGTCGGTTCCCAGCTTCGACTTCTCGGTGAAACAAAGCAAGACTGAACCGGACACTAAAAAGAAGAACAAGAAGAACTTTGGGAAAGCACAGTTTCGGAACTCCTCCAAAGGATATGAAAATACTCCAGAGTCTCGGGCTGTTCGTGATCAATATTTGGACAACGTCAGGACAGGTTATCATGCCGTTTATTCCGCCAGAGCAGCTACCATATATGAAGAACTGAAAGAAAAAGGGATTATCCCAGACCCGAAGCCTGTGAGAACTCCTGAAGACAAGTTGGACAAAACTCGGTACTGCGCATACCATAAGTCTCCCGGACACAATACCGATGAGTGTCTCGGTCTTTTGTCGGCACTCTTGCGCTTAATCGGACAACCTCAACTTCAAAAGTTTCAAAATTTTGACAACTGCCGGAAAGGAAGGCCCTTGGATCTTTCAGACGATGAAGATGAAGATAACCGACCCGCTAACCAGAAAAGAGCTCGCGCAAGTGATAAAGAGGTCTTCACGTTTTCCACTCATGTCGGAACCTCGACTGATAACTGCAGGAAATCCCGGACACATGACGCCTTAGATTCTTCACATTGCATACCTCGAGTCAATTCCAATAATAAGAAATTAGATACTTCCCGACGAAAAGTCAAAGCCTATGCCCGAGAGGCGCAAAATGCCGAGAAACGAGTCATGAATGTTGATCTTCGAGATACTATCAATAACCGGAATTGCCCTATTACGTTCAGTATCGAAGATGCCAATTTATTTGCTCATCCTCATTCTGACGCTTTTATTATAACAGCCCCGATTGGAGGGATTCTTGTCCATCGGATTTTGGTCGACACAGGAGCTTACTCAAGTATTTTGATGCTCCGCACTTTCAAGAAATTGGGCTTGGACCCAACAGACATTAGGCCTTGCAACGACCAAATTCAAGGCTTCAATGGAAGCATTTCCTGCCCTGTCGGCGAAATATTGCTCCCTATTTGTTTTGGTGGCTTTGGACCAAAATCCAAGATCATCATGAAGACTTTCAAAGTTCTAGATGTCCAGAATGAATATAATGCTGTAATAGGGCGAACTGCACTTTACAAACTTCGTGCTGTTGTGTCAATTTTTCATTATGCCCTGAAGTTCCCCACTATTGAAGGAGAAGGCACTCATTACGGAGATCAACGAAAAGCCCGAAGTCTGATGTTGCTCTCAACCTCGCGTAACTTTCATATGATTGAAAAGCAGGATGCTGATGACTCCGTTAAGCCCAATAATTCAACTTCTGATGCTGAAAGAACTAATCAGTTCATCCCGGATACCGACATGCCTCAAGCAGATACCGACATGCCGCTTATTAGTACCGACATCCCTATGACATCGGTTTTGCCTGAAACATTAACTGAAGTCCTTGATCAAGAACAATCTTTTCATGAGGGAGACATAGAAATGCACGAAGATATGGACCCAAGGATGCAGTTCAAGGATGGAAGTCATCATGTCCGAGCGGAACCAGTTGAAGATATCGAAACCATTTACGTGGACGGATCGACTTAGCAGAAATCGCTGCGCATCGGGGCCAACCTTCAAGAACCCATTCGATCAATCTTAATCCAATTCCTTCAGTCAAACTCCGATGTGTTCGCTTGGAAGCATGAAGATATGAAAGGGATTGACCCACAAAAAGCATGCCATCGTTTAAATTTGGACAAAACTGTCAAGCCTGTTATCCAGAAACGCTGGAAATTCGGCCCTGATCGCCAGAAGGCTCTTGAAGAAGAAGTAAACAAGCTCATAAACAATAAATTTGTCAAAGAAGCCAAGTACCCAACCTGGATATCAAATCCTGTCTTAGTCAAGAAAGCCACTGGCCTTTGGCGTCTGTGCATAGACTTTTCAGATTTGAATCAAGCATGCCCGAAAGACAGCTACCCCATTCTGCACATTGATTACATGGTAGATGCTACGTCGGGACACCAACTTATGAGTTTTCTGGATGCCTATTCAGGCTATAATCAGATCCCCATGCACCCTGATGACGCTGAACATACGTCGTTCTACTCAGCTCGAGGCCTTTATTGCTATGTCATGATGACTTTCGGATTAAAGAATGCAGGGGCCACGTATCAGAGGTTGGTCAATAAGATGTTTGCTCGCCTGATGGGCCATACGATGGAAGTTTATGTGGACGATATGTTAGTGAAATCGGAACATGCATTTGATCACATCGCCCACCTTTCCGAAGTCTTCGATATACTCCGAGAATATTCTATGGTGCTTAACCCCAAGAAGTGTACTTTCGGAGTTGGGTCAGGGAAGTTTTTAAGATACATGGTGAGTCAGAGAGGGATTGAAGCCAATCCCGCCAAGATTCAAGCCATACTTGACCTAGCTCCCCCGACATCTATCAAGGGTGTCCAAGCTTTAACTGGTCGACTGGCAGCCCTCAATCGGTTCATTTCAAAGTCTACAGATCATTGCAAGCCATTCTTTGACGCTATCAAAAAGAAGAAACCGTTCGAATGGACCACAGAATGCCAGAATGCTTTTGACAACATTAAAGAAGTTCTTTTACGGTTACCGACATTGCGGAAGCCACTTCCTGATGAGCCTCTGTATTTGTACCTTGGTGTAAGTGACGTCGCTGTTAGTGCTGTTCTTATACGACAGGATGGGCTTCAACAGTTTCCGGTGTATTATGTTAGCAAGGCCTTACATGATGCTGAATTGCGATATCCGCATATGGAGAAGTTAGCCTTTGCTCTGATCATCGCTGCACGGAAGCTGCGCCCGTATTTTCTAGAGCATTCAATTATTGTGTTTACGACATACCCTCTCCGACAAGTTCTCCACCGACCTGACACGTCGGGAAGAATGATTAAGTGGGCAATAGAATTGGGACAGTTTGATATTCAGTACCGACCACGAACCGCTATCAAAGCTCAAGTGTTGTCTGATTTTATTGCTGAATTTACTCCCACTGTCAGTACATCCATTGAAGATCCGACATGGACTCTCTACGTTGACGGATCGTCCACCGCTATACGAGCTGGAGGAGGGATCGTCTTAGTTAGTCCTGATCAACAAATGTTTTGCTACTCTGTGACATTCACCTTTCCGGCCACTAACAACGAAGCCGAGTATGAGGCCCTTTTATCAGGTCTGCGCTTTGCTGAATCCATGAATGTTTCCTCTCTCCGAATATTTTCCGACTCTCAGTTACTAGTCAGCCATATCAATGGTACTTATGAAGTTAAAGAACCACGGTTGTTGC
The DNA here is from genome assembly GCA_902706635.1 of Striga hermonthica. Classification (NCBI taxonomy): domain Eukaryota; kingdom Viridiplantae; phylum Streptophyta; class Magnoliopsida; order Lamiales; family Orobanchaceae; genus Striga; species Striga hermonthica. The sequence continues at coordinate 7,685,073 of CACSLK010026087.1, read as the reverse complement.
CTTACTTTGACCTCGTAAAAAAGAAGCTGACGCGGTTTAAAATGACGTTGGAGCATATATCTCGGTCATCCAACATTCAAGCAGATGCTCTTTCACGTTTGGCCTCGTCAACCGACTTGAATAATGTCGAGTTCGTACAAGTTACTCAACAGGCGACCTCATCAACAGCTACTACCGACGTCGTCATGGTTGACGCTGCCCCATCAACTTCAAATCCGACGTGGATGAAGTCGATTGTCAACTATCTTCAAACCGGGGCCTTACCTAAAGACCCGAAAGAAGCTCGCGCTCTTCGTGTTCGTGCTGCTCATTACACCATTGATCAGGGAACGTTATACAAGCGCGGATATTCTACTCCGTTGCTTAAATGCTTGTCAGAGATTGACGCTCAACGAGTCCTTCAAGAAGTACACGAAGGAGTCTGCGGCACTCACCAAGGAGCTCAAGCCTTATCCCACAAGATTCTCCGACAAGGCTATTATTGGCCGACTATCCAAAAAGACGCCGCAGACTGGGTACGACGATGCCACAAATGCCAGATATTTGCCCCTAATGTTAATCAACATCCTGAACTCCTCAAGTCAATCTATAGCCCATGGCCGCTTGCAAAATGGGGAATTGATTTGATCGATCCACTTCCAACAGCAAAAGGGGGAGTTCGGTTTGCTATTTTAGCCGCCGATTATTTCACTAAGTGGGTTGAAGCCGAACCCCTGGTAACCATCACGGAGCAGAAAATGATTGATTTTGTATGGAAGTCAATCATTTGTCGGTTTGGAATTCCGAACTCCATCATAACCGACAACGGTCGTCAATTTGAAGGCAAGCGATTTGAAAGCTTTTGTGAAGATTACGGCATCAAGCACTTCTTCTCGTCACCTTATCACCCGCAAGCAAATGGACAGATAGAAGCCGTAAATAAGATTATCAAGAATGGTCTGAAAACTCGGCTTGAAGCTGCCAAAGGATCATGGCCTGATGAGTTGCCTTATGTCCTCTGGTCTTACCGGACCACGACGAGAAATTCGACTGGAGAAACTCTGTTTTTGTTAGCTTACGGGACTGAAGCTGTGATACCGGTTGAACTCGCTTCCCCGACATATCGGGTCACTCACTTCTCTGAAGAAACCAACTCGGCAAATTTGAAAGCCAGTCACGATTTGGTCGATGAGTTACGGGCTAATGCCGAAATTCGCAATGCCGCTTATAAACGACGTAGTGAAAAGTACATCAACTCAAGACTCAAGCCACGCTCATTTGTTAAAGGGGACCTTGTACTCAAGAGAGTCACTGGGGCCAGTGTCGGTCCGTTACAGCCGAAGTGGGAAGGACCCTTTAAAGTAAATCGACTGATTTCTAATGGCACCTACCGACTTGAAGCGTTAGACGGTGTTCCTCTTCCATATCCCTGGCATACGACTCATCTGAAGAAGTATTATCAGTGAGCTTGAAGATCAAAGTTCTACTCTTGACATGTGGAAAGTTTTTGCCCTACCTCTGTACAAAAACCATGTTTTGCTATCAATAAAATTTGTGTGACGAGCCTCTATAATTTGTTCGATCACTCGGACCACAATAAATCGGTCCTCGTTGCTAAGGCTAAACGTGTTTCATACCCTGAAGATGGTATGACCTAGCCAAACGCGACAAAGCCGGATACTTCCAAGCCCTGAAGATGGTTTGGGGAGGCTTATGCTCTTTAATATCAAATCCCGACGTTGATTTGATGAGCTGACAATAAAATCCTTAAGTTCTTTGAGACATTCAAGGACTTTCACAATAAATGCTTCCAATAAAAGCAAGTTTGTTGTAACTTGTTCTGATAAAGTTATTGATGTCGGAAATACCGTAAGATTACACCGACGTCAGTAGTTCGTCTAAATTATCACATTAATGTTATGTCGGAAATTTTAGTTTAACAAACACTTATTCACCTTTTCCGACATACTTTGACTCGTTACAATGATAAGTCACATTGAAGCATTCATAAACCATCAAACATTAATATTTCATTCCAAAACCAAATATTGTCAGTACATTCCGAGAAAAACAGACAAACAAACGACAAAATAAATATAAAACATTAAGTTTCTTTGGTCCCTGATGACGACGCCTCTCCAGACTGAGGAAGTCCGGCTCCAGCCTTGTCCTTATCAACAACATCCATATGGTCAATTAATCTCTGGCTTAAGCGCTAAATTACGTCTTCTTCCTTCTCCTCCAGTGCTCGGACGATATCACTTTCCTTGATCACGATGACATCATAATCTTCATGCAGAACACGATCGTCATCAGAAGGAACTGGATCAGTTACCCATCCTTTAGCTTTGGCGTCATCCTCCGCCACCTTGCGTGAGGCAAAACTAATAATCGCGCCCAGAAGCTCCTCATCAGACAAGCCCTCAAATGTTACTGTGACAAAGGCCTCGACAATCGTCTCCACACATATATTAGCCATTTCAGGCTTCTTGGCCTTTTCCACTTCGAGGACCATGTCGACAAATGACCGGCGGATCTTTGCCTTGCGCTCCTCCGACAAGGGTATCAAGTCCAATTCCAACATTCGACTTTCCTTCTGTTTTAGAAGTCGGTCGGCGAAGTCTCTTTCATCCTGGTCGGCCGGAATATGGGCGTTCTTCATTTCAGGATTAAAACCATGCTTCTCCATTTTATGAAGGAGGAAGATACGCAATTCATCCATAGTGTATACGCCGCTTTCTACCCTATCGATCACCCAACGCAAAGCTAAGGCGGCGTTCAATTCCAACTCCCATTCCGTTGCTGCGTTGGCATTAGATGCATTGTCGGACTCGGCCACCGATTTCTTCCCGACTTCGATACCCTCCTGGAATTTGAGCTCAGCCGTGGTTGTCATCTCTTGTCGGAGTTTACCCATAGCAGCTTCATGAGCCTCGCGACATCGGATTAGCTCAGCATCCTTATCAGATCGGTCTTTCCGGACAGCTTGGAGCTCAGCCTTCAACTTCGTGAGCTGCTCATCTTTCTCCTTGGCTACCTCAGCAACTTTAGCCAGTTGAACCGATAAGAGATCGTGGGCCAATAATAGATTCTCCCTTTCAGTCTTAAGAGCGCTCACTTCAGTTTGTACTGTTTTTAGCTGAGCATCCTTTTCTGACGTCAACGCTTCATAGCGAGACTTCTCGTCCTCTAAGGAAGCAATTTCACCTTCCTTCAAGCTCAGCTCGTGCTGCTTCTCGTCTAATTCATGCACTTTTCCCTGATAACTTTCTTCGGCAGCGATAAAGCTAACCAGCGCCCGTCCTAAGCAACCTCGGGCATAGCTGAACTTTTGATCATCAGGCAGAGATGCAATTCCAGCGTGAGTTTTCGGGTCCCACGACATCAAAGGGACCTTCGCCGCCTTAACCGCTTCATCGGGGAACCACTGATTGTTTGTGATTTTTGGCTCGATGACTGTCTGAAACTTTGAGAACCAAGGGTCGAACACGCCCTCCGGTAGCATCAGCTCCGCCGCTTTCTTCTCATTTATTTTGAGGAAGGAATCCCTCAGAATGATCTCGGGTTCTTCCTCCTTATCCTTGCCGACGCCGGTGTCTTGTCTCTTCTTCATCCTTTCCGCCACGTGAGATACGCTGGATCTTTTGCGACGATGAACCACTGGCACGTCGGACTTCCCTGGCGCTTCTTGAGAGATTTCTGGCTCAACCACGGGCTCATCAACCGGCGTCATTATTTGCTGCAGTGGTGCCACCTCAAGTGGCGGGACGTCGGTAACTACTGGCTCATTCACAATCGCTGGCGTAGGCTCTACCCTTGTTGACGATGGTTCACCGAGAGCACTTTGAGATCGATTGGGGTTTTTCTTCCACGCCTTAAGGAGGTTTATGTGTCCAGCCATTTCGGTTGATCGAAGATTTTTATTTTTCCGACTTTGTTCTTTAAGTCGAAGTTCGGATTACGTCTCCGGTGTTCTTCTGCTTCTGCGGGATCTCCGAAGCCAAAATATCCCAGCAATGGATAATAGACTGTTACAGCAAATTCAAAGTTAGACCGATTTCGTTAACACGAACAATGCTACGAGATAAGCGAAGAAGATTACCTGGTAAAAATGAAGAATCAAGTATCCCGAGAGATAAACCAGCCAACTCTAAACGGGAATCCTTTACAAGACGTTGATATCGTCGTTTGTTATGAGACACTTCAAACAATTTGTCCACTCGATCGTATAGAAGACCTTCGAACTTGGGCTCTCTCTTCCCGGTTGGTTTTGCTACAAGGTCACAAAAGTCCACCTGTTAGCGACAACAAAAAACAAAATATTAATAACCGAAGTGGAGAAAACGGTAAACAACTTACAATAACCAGATTTAATAGCCATTGGGATGCTTGTCATGTCGGCAAGAAGATCATTAGCGAAGTCGGGGCACTGCCAATCTCCACCGACCCACAACCACTCCTCTTGGAAGCCATGTAAAGTGTCGGGGACCTCCATTATTAATTCGCCGACCTTGAACCTTGGTTGGGGTTTACCGACAATGGAAAAAGTGAGAAGCGGGTCCGACACTTGTCTATCTAGACTCTTTCGAAATGTGAACATGCTTCTCATGTCCTTCGCCGACGGTAGATCCCACTTCTTTTCAGCGAAAAGTACCAGCAGTCCAATAATTCGCTTCCATGAATTTGGAGCGATTTGGCATATCGGAAATTCCCAGTCCCGTAAATATTCAGTGATTATGCGCGGCAGAGGGAATCGCAAGCCTGATCTCAGACTCTCAGCGAACACACCAACGCAGTTGGGTGGAGGACATGTGATCCTCTCACCTGGGTATGGAGCAAGTAGATGTACCGACGTAGGGACTCGAATTTCGCTCCGCAACATAACGACGTCGGCATCAGTAAGAATACTAGGCTCGCCATGAGATGTAAGTTCGGGTTTCGGCCACCTCCTAATAGGTCGCCTCCAAAATCTTGAGTCATCGATGGCGTTTCTCTCTACAACTTTGTCCCCCTCGCTGTCGTTTAGTCGAATTTTCAACCGTTCGACAAACACCGGGTCCCATCGGTTATACTCCGACAATAATTCCAACTCCCCAAAATGAACCATGTTAATCATCATCACGTCCAATTCGTCATCACCAGAAGACGCCCATGATACGCTCATGATGTCGAGAAAAAGAAAGAAAAATCGGGGTAGATAAACAAAATACAATGAGAAATTAGGAAGCAGTTCGCAGATCTGGAATGCTTTGAGTGCGATTGAAAGGCGATTAATTTGCAAAGAAAACAAGAAAGACGATTGCAAAAAGAAGATGAAAGTAAAATAGATCTCAAAAGAAGAATTCCTATTTATATTAAACCCTAGATTGAAAAGCGACCGTTGGAAACCGACGGAAATAGGGGCGCGTGGATTACACGTTCTGGATTTGCGAGTCGACGCGACTCTTGAAAATCGTGCCTCTTAATAGCAGCTACGTGGCCTATTTTAAATGACCGTTACCCCTATTAATAAACGGTGCAATTAATTTTGATAAAGTGCACCGCTTCAACTCTTGAGTGTTATTTCTACCAAAGTGTAGAGATGTCGGAGGAGTGATGATGAAACCGACATGTCATGTTGATCCAAGAATTTAATTACTTCCTGATAAAGTTTCAGCATCACTGCCCGTCTTCCGTCCAGACGACCATTAATGCTGGGGGCCACCTTGTTGATATCATTTTCAATAAACCAAGTTAAGCAATGTTGATTAGACGATTAAGGTCAGTATGAGGATACATGACGTTTACACAGACTTCAAGGCGATTGCGCAACAAGAGATTCAGCAAGAACCGACATCACCGTTGCTTGACCGATATCTCATGTCGGTTATCACATGTCGGTCACTACATGTCGGATACGACATATCGGTTATAACTTGATGAACCGATATCTATGATGTGCCACTTCAGCATTATAAGGCGGCGACAACTCAGCACAAATCATCATTACGTTTGTCCAAGTGGCGTGCTATCATGAGAAGTAACAAGAAGCCGCCTTTGACCTTGAGAAATCGCAAGAAGCCGCCTTTGACCTTTCAAATGTAATGATTACTTTACAGATAAATGTTGTACATAAATATAAAAGGAGAAAATAGTCCTCCAAAATGAAGAGGACACAGACAGATACAATAATAATAATCAGAAAAATTTCCATTTCCTTTTATCAAACATACAAGCTTCTGTTGATTTATATTGAGTTTACTTCAAATCAGTATCGATTATATCGTTGTTAATTCTCATTTGACAACAGAGCTATTTGATTTCCGAAAAAATCAATAGCAATAATTTGGTAGTTATTAGTAAATATTTAGTGTGAATAATTATATGCATACGTAATTTTTATTAAAGTTAATGTGAAATCAATAATTGATTTAAATCTATTGATTAAAATTTTTGAAAATTTTCAATCAATTATTTTGTTTCTACTTAATTTATTTTTATTTTTATTGATATGGTATCATAAGATTTGAAGAAATATTGGTTAAGTCTACATAGACAATTGTCTTAGTCTCCGTTCAATATAAAGTAAATCTCATTGTATTTGTAAAATTGATAAATCTACATAAAGTGTGGAAGTTTATGTCTACAAAAATTCTTTTCACAGTAACTAAAAAATAATAATATTTTTGAAACATTTGTACTCAAATTAATTAAAAGAATAATAATAATAATTTTGAAAAATTTTATACTCAAATTACTCAAAAGAATAATAAAAATAATAATTTTAAAATCTTCTATACTCAAATTTTACGGTAGTATCGTCATAACTTTCAGCACCATATCAATATTTATTTTATAATATACTAGGTAAATTTTCTTTCAAAAACTTTATAATCTATTTATTTAGGCTTATAATATTTTCTCATGCCATATTCAGAAAACATCTTTCATACAAATGTAAACTTTAATATTTTTAGATATTTTCTTTACAAAATAGTTTAGAAAAGTTGTAGGTGACTTCACATCTTTTAATTATAATATAGAAAATTATAGATAATTTCACATATTTTAATACAATATTTTAGAAGTTTTTAATTGTTTAAATATACAAATTTTATGTTCTATTGAA
>CACSLK010026087.1:7623213-7637655 GCA_902706635.1 Striga hermonthica | reverse complement strand
TTCTTGATTATTTAAGAGATAATGGGATTATTTCACAATGGACACCTCCTGGAACTCCACAACTCAATGGGGTTTCAGAAAGGAGGAATCGAACATTGTTAGACATGGTTCAATCAATGATGATTTCCACTAGTTTACCTTTTTCATTCTGGGGCTATGCCTTAGAAACATCAACACATATTTTGAATAGAGTGCCAAGTAAAGCTGTGCCTAACACACCTTATGAGATATGGTGTGGCAAAACACCCTCGTACAAGTATTTACGAGTATGGGGTTGTACTGCTTATGTGAAGCAGTTAGTGGGAGATAAGTTGGATATGAGATCCATCTTATGTAAATTTGTGGGGTATCCAAAAGAGTCTATTGGATACTCATACTATTTCTATGATCCCTCTGAACAAAAGGTGTTTGTTTCGAGGAATGCTGTTTTCTTAGAGGAAGAGTTTCTCTCAAAGAATAGCGGAGTTGTAGAACTTAATGAAGAACCACAAGAAGTTCCACAAGTTACCACAAATAACATACCAGTAGAGACTGGACCATCTGAAACACAACCTCTTCGGAGATCCACAAGGGTTTTTAGGGCACCTGAGAGGATGTACCTATTGTTAGAGAACAAAGAAGAGGGACTCCTTTTGGATAATGAACCAATAAGCTATAATGAATCAATGTCGGACATTGACTCAAATAAATGGCAAGAAGCTATGCAATCCGAAATGGACTCCATGTATTCAAATAAGGTATGGACCTTGGTTGATCCACCACAGGGTATAGTACCCATAGGTTGTAAATGGGTTTACAAGCGAAAACGTGGTGTAGATGGAGAAGTGAATACTTTTAAAGCAAGACTGGTTGCTAAAGGTTATAATAAAAAACAAGGAGTTGATTATGAGGAAACTTTTTCACCAGTAGCAATGCTTAAATCCATTCGCATATTGCTTGCTATAGCTGCGTATTATGACTACGAGATATGGCAAATGGATGTGAAAACTGCCTTTCTTAATGGAAGCATTAAGGAAGATATTTATATGAAACAACCGGAGGGTTTCATATCCAGTGGGAGCGAACAAATGGTTTGTAAGCTTCAAAGGTCCATTTATGGACTTAAACAAGCTTCGAGGAGTTGGAACATTCGGTTTTGATGAAACGATCAAAACGTTTGATTTTCACAAGAACCTGGACGAACCATGTGTTTACAAGAAGGTTAATGGGAATGCAGTTGCCTTTGTTGTACTCTATGTTGATGATATCTTACTCATTGGGAATGATGTAGGGATGTTGCAATCAACACGGACATGGTTGTCAAAACAATTTTCCATGAAAGATTTGGGAGAAGCATCTTTTATCCTTGGGATATAAATCTATAGAGATAGATTTAAAAGGATGATTGGACTATCCCAGTCAACGTACATAAATAAGGTGCTAAAACGGTTTAGCATGGAAGAATCCAAACGTGGATATATTCCAATGAGTCATGGGGTTTCACTTTCTAAGACGATGTCTCCAAAGACACCTGAAGAAAGAGAACGGATGAGTCATATACCTTATGCATCAGCTATTGGTAGCATTATGTATGCGATGTTATGTACAAGACCTGATGTGGCTTATGCACTTAGTGTAACGAGCAGATATCAGTCTAATCCAGGTGAAGAACACTGGAAAGCAGTTAAGATGATCCTTAAGTACTTAAGAAGGACTAAGGATATCTTTATGGTGTATGGAAATGGAGAACTAAAACTAGAAGGTTTTACTGACTCTGGTTTTCAGTCGGATAAAGATGACTTTAAATCCATGTCTGGTTACTTGTTTACTCTGAATGGAGCAGCGGTTAGTTGGAAAAGTTCCAAACAAGAAACAATTGCTGATTTCACAATAAAGGCTGAGTATATTGTTGTATCTGATGCTGCAAAGGAAGCTGTTTGGATAAGGAACTTCATCCAAGGGTTGGGTGTAGTGCCATCTGTTGTTGATCCAATAATGATTTATTGTGATAACAATGGGCCTATTGCGCAAGCAAAGGAGCCAAGATCTCATCAAAGATCCAAGCACATAATGAGGCGATACCATTTCATTAAAGAAATAATTGGTAGAGGCGACGTCGTGATGGAGCGAGTCGACTCAGCAGAAAATATTGCAGACCCCTTAACTAAGCCCTAATCACAGAAAGTGTTCGAAGGACATCTTGAGAAAATGGGTCTTAAATACATGAGTGATTGGAACTAGGGCAAGTGGGAGATTGTTAGAGTAGGATATCCGGCGTTCCAATTGGATTGGGCGTATTCTACTTGTAAATACTATCTATTGGAATTATATTGTAAATAAGGCATTACTTTATCTTAAGAGTAAGTTTTTATCCTATAATCGCACTTAAGATAAAATCCCTAAATCCCTTATGGTTATAAGGTATGGTTGCGCATAGAGATGGTGATCATGGAACATACCTTGAAAGCTGTGATTTTAAATAAAGTTCTAAGTCGAAGGATGTTTCGAAATGTAATATTGAATAATCCATAAAAGACTTGCACATAGTATGTATGCTTGTTGGACAAGAATGTTGCATTCCATCAACATTAGCGTGCGACGCAAATACATATATGTGGGTGCTTGTTAGAGAACAAGTACACTGAACATGACCATATGAAAATACTTAATGAAAGATTTGTATTGTCGAATAAGTATTTTCATGTTACTATAGTACATGACTAATCCTAAGACTTGAGGCACAATGGTAACTTTGTGCATATTACATTCTACTTTGATTTATCCTTTTGGTTGCTAGCACAATCGTATAAAGGGATAATTTGGATATTATGTTAATATGTATGGAAGTTTGTTAGTGGCCTACAAAGGATTCGACACTTATGAAGATAAGTGAATTTCCTATGTGTTTCATAGTTAGTAATTCAAAGTCCTTGGCCAAGGCGGGATGAATAGAGATTCATACTCGGATTACTAAATATGAAATAGAATCATAGTTATTAAATCAATTTGGGTTTCGACTAAAATCATACCCAAGATTTAATCGGGAAATTGGATGTCGAAAGGATTCTACATGTATGTAATTGTAATCGAAATAGGTTTACTCGTTATTCACTTAATACTAGATTCATGCTACTTGCTAGGTGTTCCCATGATATGTGGGTTCTTGAATTAAAGGGGTTAATTCAAGAATAAGAGTTAATAAGATTAACTCTAATTACAAAGAGTTGTAAACCCACTACTAGTATTAATTGTGAACCTAAAAGGTCACACCAATGTTTGTATAAAGACAAATGTTAGTATTTCTAAAGAGTTAGAATTAATTGACAAAATCTAATTTTGATTAGATGTCAATTAAAGAAATATATTAAATTAATCAATTGGATTGATTAATATTAATTTAGTGACTAATGTAATTACTAAATTAATAGTTGGATTTTAAAATTAGATTTTAAAATTCAAATCCATATAATAATATGATTATTATATGAAAGGAGAATATTAAATATAATATATATGTTTACAAATGATTTTAAAAGAGTTTAAAATTATTTGTTTATTATTATTATTGATTTTTAATGTTGATTAAAAATTAAATAATAATGATAATAATATAATAATGACAAGATGGAGTCTTGCAATTATTATATTGTTGTATTAACTTGTAGAAATGAGAAAAGATTTTTTAATTTTGCTTGTCAAAATTATTAAAGACTTTTGTAACATTTCTTGTAAAAGTTATACATCAACATCATCATCAACATACCCAGTATATTCCCAACCGGTTGGGGTCTGGGGGGTCAGTTGTATGCAGACCTTGCCCTTGTAATTATACAAGGAGGTTGTTTCCATAGCGACCCAAGGTGCGCTGCGTCGTTTGATATATTTTTTCTAGAAACTTCACTAATAGAAGAAGCACTAGAATTTAATTGATCCATTTTGATCTAGTCCATTCTTAGCACTATGCTAGAAGAATTGTCAACAATGACTCTTCCAGCTCCATATGCAATGGACAGAAAAGTTATACAAGTCATATATATTTTATTGCTAAAAAGTTTAGTATAAATATGGGCATGGTTGATGTTCATTTTTGCAAGAATTTGTGTTAACATTTTCACTTATAATTTGAGAGATAAAGAGTTAGTATTTCATTTTTGTAAACAATAATTGTTCTTGTAATATTCTCCTATTTATATATTTCTATACTAAGTTATAAATCGAGTGAGTTCCTACTAGCGAAGGAGTCATCTCGTAGTCGGAAGCAAACGGTGGATACGTTTAGAGGGAAGACAAGTGGATTCCTAAAAGCGAGCAAACCGAAGTGTTCGTTATTAATCCGGGAACCAATTTCCTCAACCACCATCAAGAAGAAAGAGTTAGAGTTATAAGGTAATATTTGATATTACTTGTAATTTCTAATATTACTTGTAACAAATCAAAATTTGTATTATTACATGTTTTTAAAGATGACGATTTGTAAATTCGCCATATGTATATACGGGTTAAGTATTTAAGTGTTAAATACTTGTTTTGAAAAATTTTAAATTCCACTGCGTATAGCCCGTACGGTACAGGCGAACCCAACAATCAGGCCCCGAACAACGGCGGGCCTCCATCACGTCAAATCTCTCGCCCCATTCAGATCGGGGCAGCTCACTAGAACTCGACTGGCGGTCAGTACGACACTCCTTCTCATCTACAGCTCGGTCCTGCAATGCCCTCTTAGCGTGCTCTCGCATGCACGCGTCCTCGTTCAGCTGCTCAATTGCCCTGAGGTAGGCACACTCTTCAACCACATTCGCCTGCGGCTCAGGCTGGCCCTCTCGAACAGAAATGGCAACGGACTCGCCCAACACCGTCATATTCAGCGTCCCACCCTTGACATCAATTATCGTACTCGTGGTCGCCATGAACGGTCGTCCGAGAAGAATGGTGTGACTCTTCTCATCCTTTTGCACTTCGCCCACATCTAGCACGACGAAGTCGACTGACACAATCAGCTTTCCAACTCTAACAAGTACGTCCTCCACAATTCCCTCGGGCCGACGGAATGAGCGATCGGCCAACTGTAGACGCATCTTGGTGGGCCTCAATTCTCTGAGCCCGAGCCTTTGATAAACTGTAAGTGGCATGAGATTGATGCCCGCTCCTAAGTCAAGCATGCCCGAGGTCTCTTCCCCATTCCCGAAGGCCATAGTGATCACGAAGCCTCCAGGATCCTTCTCCTTCTTCGGCAAGTCATGCCGGAAGACACTCGTTGCTTCGCAAATAATCACCTCCTCACCACTCTCAAGCCGCTTCTTGTTTGTGGCCACCTCCTTGAAGAATCGTGTATAGGTCGTATTTTCTTCAACACATCAGGAGGAGGTAAGTCGACATTGGCCTTAGCCAACATCGCATGAAGGTCCTGAATCATGGTGCGGTCCTTCTAACAGTCGGCTTGATAAGGGGATTTTCGGTCTGTAGGGTTTGGAGATCTGTGCAAAATAGGCTCGGGTGGATGTGTAACTAGGCTTGGGACCTCTGGCTCGGGCGTAATCACGGTAACTGACATTGCATGCTCTGGTTGGCTCGGCAGTTTCCCTTTGTCCAATTCAGCCTCGATGGTTCCAACCCGTGTGGCTAGCTGGCTTACTTGTGTCTCAAGACGCTTAATGGAAGCATCATGATTTGTGAAGAAATTGAGGATTTTGTCCAGCTTGTCGTCCGTGCTCGATGGGGTTGATCCGGATTCTGGTGCTGGCAGCCTTAACATTCCCCTCGGTTGTTGCTGCTGCGGGACAAAGTTGTTTTGTGGTGGTTGCTGATAGTGATTATTGGACCATGAGAAATAAGGGTGGTTTCGCCACCCTGGGTTATATGTGTTCGAGTAGGGGTCGTTTCCAGGCCGGTTCTGATACCCCTGCACTGCATTTACCTCGGAATTCTGGCCTCCGTAGCTCGGCTCGATAGCCGATGGGCACACCTCAGAACTGTGTCCCGAAACTCCACACGCGCCACAAACATTCACGGCCTTAGCCTGAATAGGCGAGGAATTTCTTGCATTCAGTAGCCGCATTTGTTCTGTGAGCTCGGCTATCTGATGAGCCATCATGTCTTGTTTAGGGATTACTTCATTCACCATGGTCCTCTTTTCTCGACTGCTCTTTTGAGACGAGCTAGAACTCATCGCCTCAAAGATGTCCATCATCTCCTCCGTCGTTCTTGCCCCGATATCTCCACCAGCTGCGTTATCCACCATGTACTGAAGGTTCTGGTGGAGAGAATCATAGAAGCTGTTCATCAAAAGGGCCGGTGGGAAGTTGTGGTGTGGATACTGTCTCTGTAGGTCCTTGAATCGTTCCCACGCCTCGTGAAGTGGCTCGTGCGGTTGTTGGGCAAAAGAGACGATTTGTGACCGCAGCTCTTGAGTCTTCTGGTGGGAGTAATACCTCCCGATGAACTTTGTGTACACTTGCTCCCAAGTGGTAAGAGAGTCTGGAGCAAGTGTCATAAACCACGCCTTAGCTCGGTCCTTGAGAGTCTCTGGGAAGCATCTCATTTTCAACTGATCCTCATTCAGCCCGTGGAGTGGAAAGGTTTGGAGCACATTATAGAACTCTCGTATAAAGTGGAGCGGGTCTTCGTTAGGTAGGCCATGGAAGGATGTGAGTTGGTTGTAGTGGATGGTTTTGAGCTCGTAGTTTCGAGCTGTCGTCCCCAGTCTGATGCACGAAATCACTGGCCCAATCACTGGTTGAGCCATATCGCGAAGAAGAGACCTAGGAGGATTATTAACTTCCTCATCTTGCTCGTTCTGTGCCATGTCGGTTTGGTTTTCTGATGCAGATGATGTTGGTGCAAGACTAGCTAACAAGTCTCGTAGTTCTTGCTGGATGGATTCGTCGTTTGGGATGATTACCCGACCACTCCTGGTACACATAAACACAAATGACAAAAACGTCACGGGCACCAGATAAACAATAAAGAAAACGAAGAAAAATCAAAACAAAGAAAGCACTAAAACTAGACAAAGAAAGCAAAACAAAATAAACACAAAAAACAAGAAATCACAGAAAATAAGAGAAACACTGAAAATAAAATGAATAGACGCACAAAATAAGTCCTAAACCTTCCCCGGCAACGGCGCCAATTTTGTTGTGAATATTTTCCAGAGTAGAATCGAAAGAATTGAACACCGGGTTGTGTCTCACGAGGAAGGTTAGCCGGAATACTATGTGCATTTTCAAACACGAATGAAAGAAATAAAAATCCTAGACATTCTAATTCAGTTGATTTGGGTTGATTTTAATTATCTACTAGCACGAGGATCTAAATTAAGCAATGTAAATAGCAAACAACGTAGAACATATAGGATTAGAGAAGCTAGGGAGTCGGGGATGTCCGTTTTGGTTCGAAATGTGATTATCAAGCAAGTGATTGTCCAGTTAAGTGATTTGAATAACCTACACGTTCAAGTACTCATTCTCAATAACTTTTCGTGACAAGAGAACAAACTAGAACGGCAAATTAACAAGTCATTTAACTCCTAGGCAATACAGTTACGAACAAGCCTAGCTTATGCGAGCCTATTTCGACCGACTCCTCCTCTTTCGGTTCTAAAAGTCGATTAACTTAGACTAGAAGATGATTAATCAACTAGCCCGTTTAGAATTAACAACATCAAACACAAATTTATCAAATCCAATTTAAACAATTGCAAGTTGAAGTGTCATCCTTCAACAATTCTCAAAATCCAAAATAATAATTGAAAAACCCTAATTCAAGATAAACTCGAATAAGATGAACAATCAACGAACACCCACAATCACAAACGAAATCGAACATCAATCCCCTATCTCTAGCACAAGGATTTAGCTACTCATCATAAACTCAACATTCATATTCTCATCAAAGAAAGCTATAACATTCATCAATGAAAGTGAAAAGAGAGCTTACGATTAATACGAAATTCAATGTCAAAATCCCGATAGCAATCCAAATCCGAAAGATAAAGAGAGTTTTTCACTCTCCAAAATCAAATCTAAGTAAAACCCAAGTGAAATTATGTTCTTCCTGTAAAAAATGACGAAAAACAATGTTAAAAGATGAGTAAAAACTGCCCTCCCTTGATCTCATATCATTTCCCCATTCAAAATCCACGAAAATCGCGTCAGTTACAAAACAGGCCTTAGCACCGCTAAGGGGTTAGCGGCACTAAGCCTTTTTAGCTGGTTTCCTCTGTCCCGCTTAGCTGCCAAAACCCCGCTAACCACACAGGCCTTAGCGGCGTTAAGGCCTCCTGCAGCTTTGCATGACTTCACGGTTTGGGCTCGTTCGGGCTCGTCTGGTATCGGAATTCAATTCTGCTTTTTTCTATGCGTCGTTAATGAGCCCCTCTTTCTAGTAGTGTCAGCTTCCTCAAAATATTCTCGAAAACCTGTTCTCCCGAGGTCTCCAAACTACACACCAAAAAATGAAAAGAGAACAGAAAAAGACCGAAAAACAAACAGAAAACACCGCAACACTCAAATGAACGCAAAACACATAATAAATGACAAAAAGATCCTAAAACCACCTAAACGACTCAATACAGGGGAAAAAGAACGGCAAAAAGACAATGAAAAACACAACAAAACTGGGACAAACAATAATATATAGATAAATGCAGAATGTCCTACCAACGAAGACTCTCACAACGCTTGAAAGAGAAGCTACAGCGGGAAAGAGGTCGTCGAGGTTTGGATTGAGCAGCATGAGGTTGTGCTGAAGTTTTGAGTCAGAGGACGTGCAAGATGTTTCCACCCCTTACAATGATGTCTTGGTTATAACGGACGAGGTTGTCAGCTACATGATATGATTCTTGATAGCCTGGAAGAATTGACATTGGACGTGCAACAGATGTTCATCAACATCGGGTGCTCGATGGACATTATTTTCTTGTAGTGCCTTAAGCAGATGATCTTGATATCATGGATGAATCGGACAGCTATATAGGTCCAGCAATAATGAGGTCATATCGATATGAGAGGTCCACTTATCTGTAGCATTGGGACAGACACCTCGGCGTATAACATCATCCTACGACGCCTGAGTCTTAATGCATTCCAAGGTGCATTATTAACCTGCTGCATGAAGGTGAAGTTCCCGCTGGGGGACAAGGTTGACGAGGTGGCAGACGACTAGAGGCAGGCCAGATCATTGCTAATAGGTTATGCTAAATAACCCTGAGGCGCAAGGAAAGAAGATAAGTTGAAAAGGAGACCTACTAGAGAGCTCTAGTAAGGAAAAGAAAATAAAGGAACTTGATGTCGTCACAGGTTGAGCTCATGGAGATTGAGTTGATAGAGGGAGAAGCTTAGAAAGTGACTAAGGTCGGAAGACATCTACCAGAGGACATTCAAGGTCGTATCCCTTTACTGAGAAAGTATTCAGACATTTTTGCCTTTTCGATAGATGACCTCACGAGGATAAGTCCAGATGTAGACAAGTACTTGCCGAATAGTTACCTAGTTGTGAAGCCGACGAAGCAGAAAATGAGGCACTCGATGCGGAGCTCAACTTAGTGATTAAGGTCAAGAAGTAGTTGTAAGCAGGTCATATTCGACCTATTCAGTTTCCAGAGTGGTTGTCTAACTTTGTGATGGTAAAAAAAGGGCGTGGGAAAGTGACAAATGTGCATAGACTTTAGAGAGACCTCAATAAGGCATACCCAAAGGACAATTTTTTGGGTTCTATTAAGAATGTCGATAGATGTGCATACCCAAATCTAATAAAATTAAATCCAAGCGCATCACAAACTATAGATAGGATTAAGAACTTACGGTTTAAAACTTTGTCAACTCTGAGACGAATACACAACATACGGGGTTGGACGAACGGTTTTGAATCGCATCCTCTTGCCTCGTATCCGTCATACACCACTTATGTTCAAGTTTTCATACCGTCATCCTTGGATTGTCGATCTCCACTCGAGGTCACGCGCAGTTGTCAGGGATCGCCGACGGTAGATGGGTCACGCTGCGTGCTGCTTGCTGGTCGTCGGGCCTTGCTTGCGCGCTGCTGGCTGTCGTTGGGTGCGCTTCTTGTTGCCGCCAGTGGTGCTATCGTGCACGGTGGTTGCCGGTGGTTAGGGCTGCCGGGTATGGTGGTTTTCGGATGAGCGAAGAGAATATATATACATATATATATATATATATACACAACAATACGAACAAACGATCTTAAAGCCTTCTATTGTATGACCGAACACCTTCTCTGATTTGTCTTTGTGAGAGACTAGTTGGAACTCTCGAGCTTTTATCTCTTTCTTTTGTTAATTAAATCTGTATGATTTATTGCACAAGAAGAAGAACCCTCATACTTGAATAATGTTTCATTCCACTTGAGAAATATTATTGGTCTTCCCATTTAGCTTTGAATTATAATAATTCGTCTTTCGGTTAATTACTAGCATTACCTCCCCATGTTTAAGATCTGACGTTCGTCGATTAGTTTCATTATTGAAAATATAATTATCAACTTCTATATTCGATACTAATACCACTCAATTCCTTATTATTATGTCGAAAACAAATCCATCTCTGGGGCTTAACATAATAATCCTTCTCGAGCTTATTTTGGGGAGGTGATAAACCCGGGCACAGTGATTGTAAACAATTTCAATGACACATCATGTAATATAAATTATCAACCAAATTAACGAGCTTATAAACTCACGGGAATAAGTCTCTCTCTTGGTAAATCAAATAAATAATTGTCTTACGGGTTAAGGACGCAACAAAAACTGAGGTCTGGATTATTTACTTGGTTAGTATAAAATATTCTTATTATCGTGAAACGTTCAATACATCTGAGATGTACTAGTGTAATTCTTTAGTCAAAGATTAACTAACTTGAAATCACACTACAACCTTTCACGATTAGTTAGTTCAATCCGGCTGTGAACGAATATTTATATTTTACAAGAAATTGATAATATGATCTTTTTGCTCGACACTTCGAATCATATTATGTACAATATAAAATAAATGAACTATGTTTGCAAAAATAAATAGACTGCAAACACAAACTTGACTAAAAACATGAATTTTATTCAAAATGTTAATGTTAGAAACTGAAAATTGAGTTTTTACCATATACCCTAACAATCTCACACTTATACTCTATAAAGCTCTCGTCTATACTAAGCATAAACTCCCGCAATCTAATTCTAAAAAAACGGTCTAACTAGTCGCCATATACATCTGACTCTCATTTATGCTACGTGTCTGCCAAAGACTTTCGCCAAGAATAGCTAGGACGACTTTGATTACATGTAATTTATTTAGTGTATATTCAAGTTGACCACAAAGTAGAATAAATAATTCTGAAAATTTTACAAGAACTTCACTTCAAATAAGTATCATTTGGACACTTATTTAATTGAGATTGATGATATAGCTAGCCATCCAAAACACCAAGAGATGCATCAAGTACAGACATGTACAGAATCAAACAACAAAATCGTTCCATCTGTTGATGCAACAAAATCATAGAAAGTAGCTAATTTAAGACACAGTTATGTAGCAGCCTACTACTATACCAGGTTGTAGTGTTATGTAGATCTAAAACCAAGGACAGATGCAAGTACACGGACAAAAGCTTGAAAAATAGAATATATTCCATCTAAGATCTGTAACATTAATAACCCCTTCATACATAGTTTGTCAGGTTCATGAGTTCCAGCTCTTTTGGATAATTGGCAAATGGCTCATTCTATTACTTATTTTACAATTCAATAGGTGATGTAACACTCAGAACAGCTCGGTAGATCGGTCTGAGTTGTTATAATTCGAGTATAGTCGGTCCAAGCAAGTTTTAGCTAGATTTCTACAATTTAGAGATATATGTATTAATTACATGAGTCATTCTATAGTCAGGTACCCCTTGTACTTGCTTCGTACATGCATACCAACAGGTATCATTCAATTGTTGCGAAGTGTCTCTTTTCATAATTAAATTAAATAAAAATCGAAAAAATTCTATATGTAAATACTAAAATGCCTTACAAATATTAATTAAATAGAATATTTAACTATTAATATATTTATGTAAAAGATGTTTGATTATTCATGTATTGTTATTAAACTTAAACACACTTACATATTTCAATTATTATACCCCAACCTGTTGCTAAATTTCATTTTAATTTATACGATCTTCATCTTTTCTTTTAGCCGATAAAATAATCTCAACCACCTTTGAATTCTCTTCATACGACAAATAACGTATTGATTGCAATTTTTATTTATTATTTTTTTTGGGTTGTTGTTTCAAACCAATAAATGAAGGTAAATATTTTAAATCCCAATCGCAGGCTGTGATAAATGAAGATAAATATTTTGGATGCATTCTTGTTTATGTAAATTATGATTCAAAATGTAAAGTACTACCACATTATGTGAATTGTGTTTGGGAATTAGTGTTCTAAGTTAGCGAGTATTTACACGATATGTGCAATATTAATATTCATATATATTTTTTATAATTGATTTGTTAGGTTTCCTTATTGGTTCTGCAATTTATCTTGACGATCAATTATTTGATGTGAAGATGCATATTATTGAATAGACTACATTGTTGTATTTGTGCGATACTTAACAAGCACTTTGCACGTTCAACGAAATGTCTAAATGAGGATGACGACAGTGTTTTTTTGTTCTTAAATGTGCTCTACTCAATCGTGATATCCCCTCTATATATAATTCCAGAATGCGCTGAACCTACGTGGCTGCTTCTGGTGTTTCGGAATTCTACTTGGCGAAGAATCATGCTTCGTAATTAGGTTTGGACAAATAATATTGATATATTAATAATTAATAATATAGGTTCGGACATTCCATAAATATTATTTAGCTAACTTAGGTATTTTAATATCACTTGTACTAATATAACTCTTTAATTCCTTATAATTTTACATAGTGAGACACTAAGTGACTAAAATATCCTGACTTTTGATTTGTTTCCTTCAATTAGCTATTGAATTATAAATGTATTTTAAAAGTTGATAACTTTTGCATTTCTTATCGGTTTTACATATATAATATATCAAATTAATCATCTTTTCATGATCTTCGATTTGACATCCATATTGTATATATCAAATAAATAAATTATATTCATCTTTATAATAATAAAAAATGATAATATTTATTAAATTTTATTAGAAAAATAAAATTATTACTCAGTTGATATATTTATGTTTAATGTAGTTATATGTTGTAAGCTTAAAAAATTATTATAATATAACACAAGTAAGTCACACAAAACAAGTGTCATACTAAAAATATTATAATATATATATATATATGTTTTTATAAAAGTATTTAAATTTTCACCTATTTATTCTCATTAATTTTAGATTTTAAGGAAGAAATTAGCAAGCACCCGTGTAATACACGGGTGTTGTACTAGTAATCATATAAAACGATTAAAATGAACAATAGCGTAGAAATCTCCACGTGGAAAAGTAGTTTTGCGAAATTACTTGAAAAGTATACTCGTACTTGAATGATGATAGTGTACAAAGATATAAATCCTACAATAAAATACAACTGGATTTAATATATAGCTCGACTCATAATTAAAAAAATATATATATATATTGAAATATAATAGCGTTAATATAAACATAGATGAAATGTCGTGACAGGTAAATGACAAAAGGCTTGGCATTTGAATTCTAAACATATATAACTTCAGATAGAAAACACTCAGTGATTCCAACTCCAATGTGATTTGAAGAAACAAATCCAAAACTCTTATGACGATGTCGAACCCTCACTACCAGTGGCGAAAGCAGCCGGTCATCCTGGAGAGAGCCCAATTTGCCGCGGCGCACCACCCTGATGCGGAAGTTGCTTTCGAGGCCCGAGCATGCCGAGAGCCGATGGCCAAGACGATCCGAAAAGGCCGAGAAAAGGGCCGAAACAACGCGTGCATGGCCAAAAAGACATATGAAAGCTCGAATACGAGGACACACGCCCGAAGATCACGCACGGTGCGCGTGCGACGTGAGGTTCAAACACGGACGCGGCGTAACTTGAACGTCAAAATTGCAGGAGCTTCTAGAAGATTAAAGTCCAAGATTCTAGAAGACATTTTATTAGATTAATTATTTATTAATATTAGTTAGCATAGTTTAATATTAGTTTGGTTAGGATAGGCGTATTTAGATTTATTAGGTTAAATAATTAGTAGCAGGTTAGTTTATTATTTAGAGTTTGGTGGATTATTAGTTTAGTATATATTTATTTATTTAGCCGTTAGTTATTATTAATTAGAGTTAGGATTAGTTTAGGTATTTTAATTATTTGTTAAGCCTTGGGATGAAAGACATTTAGTTACCTTAGGACTAGATATTATTTCCTAGTTAGAATTATAGTTCTCACAGGACTAGATCTAGTTTTTCTTATAAATACCTATGTACTCATTCAATTTGGGACA
>CACSLK010026087.1:7582794-7595657 GCA_902706635.1 Striga hermonthica | reverse complement strand
GAGAAGAAAACAAAACACTGACACAAACAAAACAAAAGAAACACACCAAACACAACAAACACAAACACATAAGACAACACAAAAAAATACGGAATAGCTCTTCTCACGGCCGGGAACACGCCAAGCAATCACGACAGTAATAGTAATGGTCGACCACCCATACGGACCGGAACTCGCCCTAGACTCCAACACCAGAAACTGAAACTTCCGCACCTAACTGAAATTGGCCCTAGAAACTCGCCCCTGCACCCGAGTAGCCGACCCCACCCTCAGCCGGAGGAAACCGAACCAAACCCCAACACACCACCATTGCTTCGAGCTCTGCCCACACCACGGGCTACAACTCGACGCACCAGCAGCACCTTCGACCCACGCACCGGAGACCAAAGGAAAAGAGGGGAAAGGACAAATTACCTCTACTCCGACCGACCACAGCAATCTGGCCGTCGGAGCCACCCTCAAGTCTCAACTATCGTCCAGAAGAATGAAAAAGTAGGGGTATACGGTGTTTTAAATACTGTACCAGTGATCATACTGGTCTAGCCACCGGTACGCGGTATTACCAGTCAGACCAGTAATATCGATGGTATTATCAGACTAGCAAATATAATTATATACATAAAAATGTATAAAACCAAATGCAAAGAAGTAAAACAATAGATTATTATAATTATTAATTTCAACTTGTCAATGAGATAGAAATAAAACATTCTAACTACTAATTTAAATTTTATATTTTTAAATAAATAAATTTTATTTATTTTTTATTTGTTGACCGGTATTTTGGACCGGTCAACAAATTCCCACAAATACCTTCAATATTTTCACTTTTGTCTCCAATTTCAGCAGTCCTCGATCCGCAGTTTACATCCAAAATGGCATCGCGAATCCAAAGTCCACCAACCTGCCTACGCCAAATTCGCCATTGAAGAAGGCGACATCGCGGGAGATGGTGGAAGTGCGGTGTCCCTAGCACAGAGATTCCATATACCACCTTGTTTGCCTTCTTGCCGCCCTTATAACCATCATCACCTGCCTCTTGCTCCTTCATAAGGACATCCATTGCGAACCTTTGACTTTTCCGTCCAGGCGAACAACCATGTATTTGTTTTTTCCTTCTGTTTCTCCATCGTTGCTCAACCCTAGATTTGTAAAATTGTTGTTGTTTTAATAATGTTTATGTATTAATTCTTCACAATTATGCAAAAAATTCCTTCTCCTCTGGATTTTTTTACGTAAAATTGCCTCTACCACCATCCAGCGCACATTTTCCAAATTGAGGAAACAATATACAAACCTAATTCAATATCTGGGGCAAAAATGTATTGTTGCATTTTATCAACCTTGAACCAAACATGTTCCTGGGCCTCATTGTATCAAATGTATAAAGGGAATAAATGCAATGGGAATTATTCAAGCCCATTCCATTGTTACAACCAAGCCCATCCTTAGTGGATATGAATGCATAGATTGATATGGACTCTTTCAATGTGTTAAGGTTCTATAAGGAACGTCAGAATCATGCAAGTCACAGATTATTCTACAAACTTGCAGATTATTCTACAAGTACTAGAGTTAAGATCAATGTGTTAAGGTTCTATAAGGAACGTCAGAATCATGCAAGTCACAGATTATTCTACAAACTTGCAGATTATTCTACAAGTACTAGAGTTAAAATAGAATGCTTACGGCTTAAAATTTCGCAGACTTTGGATAATTACTCAAAGAATCCTCATTTCGTTAACCTAACAAAGCATATTTGGATCGAGTTCTTGAAATCAAAATTGATAAAATGAAGTAAACTGGCCTAGAATGTTCCAACCCAGTGATGATTGCCCTAGATTCGAACCATTTATCAATCACAGATTCACAAATGTACTAACAAACATTGTCCGAACGCCTGGAAAACATAAACTTCTATCACTGAAGCATAGGGTAAAATTTTGCGTGAAAAGCTGTTTTTGTGCTTGAATGACTATATATATGCTGATAATTTCTAGGAGAACAATAGCATAGGGGAGAAGAATTATACAATTGACTTGCTCATTGACCATAGATTCAAAAACTTGCAGCTGAAGCTTCAAATACGCCCCTGGCCACAATTGTTCTGTAGTTTATCTACCGAACACGTTAATATACTAAGATGTTAAAACTATTCACCTTTGAACCCTTTTGCACGTAGCCCTTGTCCATTTACAAGGCAAATGTCCTATATTGTTACATCAGTCTACTCATGTACACATGTTTCCTCCCTAAGAGAGAACCTGTTGGAGAGGTGAAGGCCCAGTCGATAATAAGCCCAAAAAGAATGAGGATAAGCTAACATACAGATCGATCCGTGCGGTCATGTCCTTCATGGAACCCACCCACGTTGGGTAGACCCACAAATTGGAAGAAGAAGATCCAAACCTGCAAAATCCACATAATCTTGAGTCCTACTGATAATCAAACCAATAAACCTCTTCACACCTCATTAATGGTCGGAAAATAGGCATAATATGTATTTAATAGTAATAACAATAAACAGTCAAGAAGGTGCTAGTGTGATTGGGAACATCCCATACCAAATTAATCCACCTCAACAAAATTACCTTTTCACGCGCCACCAGCTTCCTCGCCCGTATCCGACAGGAGGCCAGAAAATCAGCATCCAAGGCGCCACGAAAAAATTAATGCCAAGTAAAAAGGGAGTCCTGATGCTATAAAGCCTCGAGGGTAACAGACGACTTGGTGAAGACAGAGAGAACAAAAGGGGCCTCCTCCCCTGGGTGGATCGTGGTAGGTACTATGGTATAACCTTTAGGATCAGGATCGAGGACCATCTCGCACGATATTTCACGGGAGTTTACATAGTCGGTCCCACCTACCGACTCGTGAAGGTAGATGTTGTAGGCCGCACGGCGGCCCCGCGTCTTGAGGATCCTCATGCCTATGTAGAACATCATTGAATCGTGGCTCGACTGGTAATTTCGGAACCCAGCTGTTGTTCTTGAGAACCTCACACCCTAAAAAGAATTTTATTTTGTGCCCATTAAAATTCATGTAACAGGGTATCTGATTTGTTAATGAGCAGGTCAGTTTATTTTTATAGGTTAATATTGAACTTAGAGCAGGTTTTTTTTACTCCCAAGTAGGCAGCATAATATTTATACCTGAGTTAAGGTAATGAACACGTGAATGGGTAATGATGCATCAGGGCCATTGGCTCTAAGTCGAAATTGTGGGTTCTGATGCCAAGTCTCATAGTCTTGACATCCCCCGGCACTGTATCCACGCCACTGACTGTGAATGGAATAACGCATTTCTGGTGGGTAGACACGGCATACGTATATCGACCTGAAATGTATTTGGAAATCCTGCCACGACATCCAGAAGATACCGTCTTTCGCCTGTTTCAAATTTTGCAGAATTAGATTTTCAGAAATAAAATTCATGACAGCTTTTACAAAAGGAAATTATTCACAAAGGAAAATTCTAGGAGTAAATTTCGTATACTTGAGGTGTGTGCTTCAGTTTGTGCTTCATCCTATCCGTCCACTCGGGTGATGAATCAGACCAAGGCCCGTTCCACTCAACCTCATTTGCCCAAGGGTTTCTGATCTGAACAAGTTTATGTCCATCTACTTCGCGTACCTGACCAATTATAAAAAAAATATATATGGGATCAAATATTTTTTATAAATTAGGTATTGTGATATCCAAAGGAATTTGCTTCCAGAAACTTCTCTTTCAGGAAAGGGAAAAAAAATGATTTACCATAATTATAGTGAAAAGATAGTTGATAATCAGAAATCCACAGAATTTTGCAAATACAAGCTAAAAGGTGAATAAGTTAAAAAGGTGTATTTGACAATAAAACCATAAAGAGTTCTCATTAGCGTATTAGTGAAAGACACGACACATTTGTGTGGCCAAAACATTTTATGAGAAAATGTTTGCAAACATCCCTTAATTTATTATAAGAAAAAGAGATCGATGAACCTGCAATATCGAGTAAGCATGGCCTTGCACGATACCAGAAGACGAGACATGCACATCCGATCCCGATGGACTACCAGCACCGAGCAAGAAGCCTTCTTGTTTAAAACGCAATAGTTGGGACCAGAGTCTTCCACTAGCAAGATCGATCTGGGACTGAGCACTTCTCATGTCAATCTCCTCACCCGCACCTCCAGTTAGGTCAACTAGAGCATCTTGCACAAGCCCACCTTCCAATGCTTCATACGACCCGTGAAGCTTGGCGTATGCCTTTTCGAGTATAGAGACCCATAATTCATTTCCCTTTTTGCTGGTTGCAAATGCAGGTTTGCCAGGTGACTCGCACGGGATCCAATCATCAACAACAACAGGAACCCATTCGCCCTAAGGTCAGTAGTAACAAAAAATGTAAATCCAGTAACTTAAGAATGAGAAAACGCGACAACAAGAAAAAAGAATATAACAAAAAATGGAAAAAGAAACTAAAATAGCAGCAGACAAGATTGCTCTCATATTTTTAGATTATTCAAATAAAAAAACTTAAATCCTACTGATAGCAACAGAACTGGTATGAGTCAACCTCAATGAAAGCTGGTAATGCTAAAGTCACAAGTAAAAGGGGCATTTCCTGCATGTTTTCACGAAACAATTCCAGGCCATGGACAAGATTATGAAGACAAACAGATAGACTGAAATAAATGTGACTTCAGAATCTGAACAACCTGAATGCAAAACCGAACTGTATAAATTCCTTCCTCATTGTAATCTGGAGTTATAATGACTTCGGATACTCGTGACACCTCAGTCAGCACAGCAACCGCACTCAAAAACCAACAATCGCCCAACCGGCCCTGTTTCAAGTTAAATTTACAGAAGTAAGCATAGAAGTATATGACTGAGAATATGAACACCCTTCGAGGCCAATAGTACCTGACAAACATCAGAAGGATTTGCAGTCCCCGAAAATAAACATGGACCAGAACTCAGATGCTTCTCTTTAACTATTTCATCCGGTCTCATCCATTGAGAAACAACCTATGATATTCCACATCAAGCCAAGGCACATTATACAGGGTATTTATTAGGAGGCAAAGTACTGAGGGTAAAAACAAAGGAAAGAAAGAAATTAAATATACAAGAAACACTTTCCCAGAATCAGAAGCATTGTTGTTTGAGAGGAGCAGTTTACTTTAGAGTTTGTAGATACTAAATAGTCCCACAAACAAACAACTACCCAACAGCTCTATTTTAAAGGTACCTGCAACTTAAATGGTGGGTTGTCGGGATCAACAAACAAAGAGCGGTCACTGGGTGGGAACTCCTGATCGGTAAAATGCAGCTCCCCCCTTGCCAAGAGAGCTTCCTTAACAGCTAACTCAACCGAACGCATGCGTTGGTTGATTTCTTCCTGAGTCTCCATCCTAGGTTTCCTCAACCTTTTCGTGAAGGAATCTACGTCCAGAATAACCCCTTCCCGGTCCGATCTCCTTTTCCGCCCACTTGAATACTGTCCATCCCAGTCTACCTCGTCCCTGTCGTACAGATCAACCTCAGCAGGGTCGCTTTCCCAGTCCTCGACCTAAGTTAAACAGGCAAAAGAATAATCATGAATACGTTTATAGCAGAAAATAGCATACATATAAATACATTGTAACTCAGGGTTGGATATAGAAACGGCGCAGATAATTGCAAAACAACCCTAGAGAATTGGAATAATTACTAAAAAATCCATTGAAGTTTCAAGTTTGTACCATTTTTTTAAAACTTGAGATTTAGGGGTCTAACAGTGATAATTAAGTAAATTTAATGGTTTCTTATTCTGAAAAGGTTTTTGTTCGTGAAGGGGGAAAGTACTAGACAGAATCAAACAGGGATTTTTTAATATGCCTTGGAAACTTTTATACACCATTTTTTCTAACTGCCCCAATTCTGACGGATGGTTTTGAAGTTAAACCCCTACAGAATGGCCCTTCGGTTTAGCATAACCATCTATAGAGAAATGTCGCTGATCAAAGTTACACACACCCTGACATTTGCTAATCTACGAAGGAAGCTTGTATTTTTGACAGGTAATTGAATTCCTGATGCAATTAGACTAAACAATAGGGGTAGTTTTCTCATACTTATTTTTAAGAGAAGAATAAAGACAGGAACAAACCCTAGGGGGAGAATCTTCCCACTGCCAGTTGTCATCAGTATAGTCCATCAAATCGCAATCCCCAGGGCCAACGGCAGATGGAAGAGTAGCAATTTCGTCTTCATTCAAACACCTTCCCCAGAAGAAAACATCCATCACGTGCATCTTTGGCTCGTTGACCTCGCTATCCGACCTCCCAAATGCGTCCAGATCCATTGGGGGCCTCACACCAATCCAAACTTCCGTGCCCTGTTCCCATATACCATGGCCCACATTGAGCGGGAGTCCCGTCTGGTAGCCATCATAAACCCCATCAACAAAGCAAGTCGCTTCACCTAAATCGGCATCAATAGTCATCGTAATAACATGCCACCTGCAAGAGAGATTGTTTGAGGTCTAGTGGACTTAAAAGTAAAAGGAGAAAGTCAGAAAACAGCAAAATTTGGAACATATTTGATTATATCTTCGTATTTCCAGTTCGTAGTCTCCAGTGTGGGAGATGATGGGTCTGCCGGTTTTGCATGAAGAAATGAAGTTATGTTTTCGTGAGCAATTTTCAAATGAACTTTTATGAATACTAGAGTTTGAAAGTTCTTAATGACGGTACCTCACTTTCAATATATATTACAACGCTAATGGGACTGCAAGTGGTGGGTCCAATTAAACTGAAGTAAGTTCTATCTCAGGCTGTATAGTGGTGACGGGCCCACATTCAATGATGATACGTCATTGATAGGCTTGAATTTTGATATATTTTGATGTGGGAAGTGAAAATTAAAATAAACGGTTCTCGTATGACAAGTATAACTTTTATGTATAGTTGGAAAGAATGAAAATAAACAAACAACCAATGCAAAAAGTGCCGTAAGGAAATATATAGGGCAATCAAACTTCAAATGGAAAGGCCACAAACCTTCCATCAGCAACACATGACGAACTTATACTCCACTCCTTTGCAACAGTAGTCTGCCTATCCCCTTTTGTTATTAAACGGAGACCAACTTGTCCTGATTCAATACCTTGTTCAGAACCAGCCACCAGAATTTCCCAGCAGACTTTTCGCTGAAATTCAGTGCCCAAGAGACAGACTGGGCCAGAGTCGGGTTGGATCAACACAGCAACCGAGAAGCTGACCTTTTGGCTCTGGCATAAACTAGGGTCAATCTGGCCACAGTGCCTGCCACTTGTAGTCGGCTCATCATCAAGAACACATACAGCACCAGCAAGTCCAGTCTGTAATAAGACAAAATAAAGGAACAGATAATCTCAGTAACCAAATACAAGACCACACTTTCATCATGCCCATATTTATCCCTACATGACAGTTTAAAAGGGATAACTAGAAAACTCCCCTCGTGATTTGAAACAGAATAAGAGGGATGAAAGAAAAGAAAAACACATCCATCCTTGATCTTACATTCGTTTTACATTTTTTTTTTTCACAATCCATTTAAGGACCAAATAAAATGGCTGATGTAAGCAAATATATTTGCAGTGACAACCTATACTATTAAGAATACTAGAATTAAAAGGGATAACTAGAAAGCTACCCTCGAGGTTTGAAGCACAATAACAGGGACGAAAGAAAAAAAAAATAAAAATAAATAAATAAAAAATAAAAAAACACTCATCCATCCTCAATCTTACATTCGTTTTACATTTTTTTCACATTCCATTTAAGGACCAAATAAAATGGCTGATGTAAGCCATTATATTTGCAGTGACATCCCTATACTATTAAGAATACTACATTTAACCTCAACTTTCGTCTTACACTTTGCACCTACATCCCTCAATCATATATGTAATACAAATAGCAAGATAAATAATTCAAGCCATTTGTAATACTCCAGAAAGTTCATGGGAATAATTGAAAAATATTGGATGCCATCAACAAAATTCCACAGGTTAACCAACAGCCAGACGAAAAAGCACGGGGAATCAACAGGGTTATTTGTAAATACCACAAAACCAAAAGGGTTGGTATATCCAGAATATTTTTTGGCTTGTTAATTCATTAAATTAAATGAACTTTACTACAGACCTGCAGTGCTCTTTGAGACAATTGAGTCGCACGAATCCTACGAGCAATGTTGGATACTCTCTCGCGTGCAAACGAATCATCGAGTACGGAATCACCTCCAACTGCACGGACAGCGGCTGCCATGGCGGTTGCCTCCCGGCTGCCAGCATTTGGGATGGATGATATGAGAGATGACTCAATTTCCTTCCACTTGCGTTCCTCCTTCTCTAGAAGAGCTTTTCTCCTCTCTTTGCCTCTACCTTCCTCTTCACGTCTCTGCATCAGAGCTTCCTCTTCCATCTCCTTCTCTCGTATATAGCTGAAAGCATCAATAGAGTTGTCGGAATAACATAAGTAATGTTCAATTTCGTTACATTATATTTCAGAAGAAAGAAATAATAACAACAATCCAAACTTGGCATTTGCAAAATTACACGAGGTTTTTTATGATTTCTTTTCTTTTTTTCTTTTTTTTTTCTTTTTTTTTTGGTGTGGGTGAGGCGTGCAGAGTTCAATCTGGGGGTTCTATAAGATTCCCTTTCAGCAATTAAATACAGAAGCTTTCAATTTATTTTTCAAAAAATGATCTTTCAGGATTTTCTTTCCCAATTAAATATTTGAAGTTTTTATCTTTATATCAAAAACTTGGCTTCCGATGACTTTTAAAGTCAACATATTGGCTTGTCTCGCCATAAAGAAGTTGAAAGTCGTTTTTGGAAAAATAAAAAGTAAAAAAATTTGAAAGCTTGATACTAAATCGCAAGTGGTTAAGCACTGCGCTTGATTGGGCAAATATGAAAAGTTTGAAGTCTTTTCCTGTAAATTAACTCATTTTTTCAAATTTGACTTTCTAACCTCTCCTGTATGATTTCAAACTGTCTGCGGTCTTCAGGCATCCACTTCTTGATTTTCTTTGCACTTAGATCAGCAAAACCTATGCTATCCAAGAAGAGTCTCAACCTAACCTCATCCTGAACCCAAAAAAAAAAAAAGGAATTGGTTACAAAATCATAAGAAGGTTTTGGAAAAACACAACTAGGATGACCTTGATCGTGTTTACCTGCACCCTTTCGGCCTTGGCGGTCAAACCAAGCAAAAGAAGCAAATAACCACCAAACTTATCCCACATATATACCCACTCGGTGTCAATAGCTTCTTCGAGGGCAAGAATTCGGGCATGGGCACACATTTCTCTTCTGTGGCCTAAATCACCCGTGATTTCCTTCCGTAATACTCTCCAATCTCCCAATCGGGAGAAAAGTGATCCTGCAGCCAGCTCTTCATTTCGCAAACGGTCTCTTAATTTCATGACATCAGCCCTAGGAAGCACAAAGTTCCCTGCCCTATCACGCGCAATGGTTGGGTCCCCAACCAAAAGTGCAGCTGAACTGGCCGACCTTTGAGGAGCTGAGTATGTTCCAGATAAAGCATTTCTTGTCTGCATAATAAGCATATTTATTATTTAGACAACCATCTAGAAATCTTGCAGTCTACTGGGTCCGTAAGACCTCCATGATTTTCAGCTCAAGAATCAAATGGTAAAGAGATTTCAAACAGAAAATCGACATGCCTATATCATTTATAATAAACTGATATCTAATAATATAGTAGGGCTTTGTCTGATACAAGGGCTTCTTGACAGCAACCATCTAGGGAAAGAGAAAGCGATTGATTGGTCTCACCTTGGTTGCAGATCTAGCGATTGCTTGTACCACAGTGTCCTTACTGAGGAAGTGAACAGCATCTTCCACCATCTGAAAAACGAATGACAAAAAATGGAACATGATTAAAAGTGGTCCTTAACTTGAAATAAGGGTTTATCAATGTCATATCTAAGTGACTCAAATACTGTATAATGGGTCAAGATGAGGAATAAAACCTCAAGGGTTAAGCATGAACGTGACACGGCAAAGCCAAAGGCCACAACAAGCGTAATAGCTGAAACAGCAGCACCGGCAAAAGGCGGGTAGATTTTCAAGCTGGCAACAACACCCCATCCTTCAATCGCCAGTGCAATACCATAAAGCACAAGGAATGCAGCACTGAATAAAGATATTGTCAAACATTTATCTTGGGTATTATTTCTAGCTGAAAAGTGTGTGTTCAAGAAAATCAGAATGTATACAAATATCAAACGTAAAAAAAAAAAAAAGAAAAAAAAAAAAGGAATAATGATAGTAATAGATGAATTTAACAAACCTGACATTTTTCCCACAATCTGCATGAGCATCATAAACGTATACCGGTAATACTCTTGGAGAATAAACCACTATAGGAGGAGAAAGAAGGACCTGCAAAATCCAAGCAGCCGATATTTGAAAAGGATACAATATGCTGACAAAAGGTGAACACCAGTATTTATAGTGAAAACTAAATTAATGTGGCATCTTGAGTAGTCATATGCAACTCACAGTTAGGGCCCTTCCAGCCAACAGGAAAAGAAACGAGAAGTAACCAACGGATGCACCCACAAAAGCCATATCTGAAAATTGCAGAAATTTGAAATTATGTTACATCAACGGACAGATTGGACATAATTTAGATCTTTGGTTAAATGAAATGATTCAAGGTAATTCAACTTTTTCAACTTATTAGGTAAAGGATCGATGAGGTGGAAATGCTAAAATATTTCACCTAGTCGCCAACCAACAATAAACGCTGCAAGAGCCAGAAGTAACGCAAGGAAACAAACAAATAGCATCTGAAACCGCGTCAAGTAAAAATTGTTCGAAGCCCAGTAGTGAATGACGCCAATGGCCAGGACCAAAAGAAGAACAACTAAAAAGAATGCTGCACCAATCTGTTATAGTAAAGACAGCCATGTTAGCTGAGGCAAAATGAATTATAATGCAAAAGTAAAAGTTCTCCAAATGCTTTCTCACCTCCCATGGCTCAATTATAACTGTAACTGCTGAAATTGCCCCGAACAACAGAACCAGGCCAATGATCATAAATAAATAAGCGCCTCGAGAAAGCTTCCAGTTGTCATCTTTCCTACAATCATATACTCAAGATGTTAGTCCTTGTTAAACGTAACATTCCGGAGAATAAATATAATATATATTCAAGAACCATAACTAGGCAAAAGACGGAACAAATTGTACATCAAATGGTCACATACCACTTGAGCAAACCAGATGATAGTGACAATATTGCGGGCATGCAAATCAACGGAAGCAAAGCCGCAAGAAAGTCAGCCTTCATCGGGGTCCGGTCGCCTCTTGAATTCACAACCATCATAAATGATGTTCCGCAAAATGACACAAGCACAGCTAAAAAAGGGAAATTGTTGCTCAGTAATGAAATGCCACATCAAGCTGATCAATGGAGTAAGACAGACATGACAAAATGAAAATTATACCTGCAAACAATCCAATACATACGGCAGAGGAAAGAGAAAATCTATAAGTTGCAAACCATGACACTATAGGCAGCACGCCAGTAACTACTAATGCAACTGCAGAAGCCGCTGCCCAGCCAATATAAATGGATGACACATATGGAGATGAAACACTTTTCTGATTGCCAGTCAAGCCCTTGTAGCGTAAATCATCCAAAGGATTTGCAGATATGATTCCACCAAGAGCTAAAAGAGAGCCAGCAAACAAAGCAATGCAAACGAAAAGAACAACGCCCTGACATCAAATTGTAGCAGTTTCATCAATTACAATTAGGACTTTAAAGAACTTCTGAGCATACAAATCATGGTCCGATTCATGACGGCTGCTTACGTAAGCAACCAACCCAATGAAGATTAGATAAAGTGAAATTTGCGTGAAAGAATTTGTTTTCATAAACTAATATATATTTCTACACATATTAAGATTGGTCGGTACTATGTAACTTCCCAACCCACGTGTTCTATAAGAGTCAGAGCAACTCGAATGGATTTATAGTAGAGAGACTGCATGATTCAGTTCATCATAAAGTAGAATATATTCAAACAACATTGAACTAGATGACAAGAATTAAGAGAACTCAGGCATCCAAGAAAAGGAGAATACAATACCTCCTTCCTTATAAAAGAAGGATTCTCAGTATGGGCTGCATTACTACCACCCAAAGCCCAAAAGTTATAACCATTGCGAATCCATATGGGAATACCAACAGATAGGCATGCCACCATGAGAGGTACTGTCAGGGACAATCCCAGAAGAACAGACGACTTGCTGCAAGAACAAGCACACACAGTCAAAGAAGGGAATACATTATGCTTTACAGTGTCACAGTTCGGATAGCGAGATGGATGACAATGTAGTGTATATGATTTCAAACATGATTAAGGGAACCATACCTCAGAAAGGAAAGCAACAATCCAACTGAAGTGCTCACAAACCAAGCAATGAACCCATACTGCATTGCAGTAAAAACGTAAGGCAATGTATTAAAATCCACATCGCATAAATACTAGACCTAGGAATGTCAGGAAATAACATGTACCAAGTACCAACATATCTTACACTATGGACCCTAGGACAGCCATGCAACACAACTAAAGGCCAAAGAATTAAGGGAAACAATGTAAGCAATACATCTTGAGGACCTTAGAATTAAGTATTAGTTAAATGCACACATCCATGATCCGATAAACTTTAAGGTTCTGGAGAAAATATTTGACTGTCATGCAAAATAAAATTCAATCAGGGAACTATTCATAGTAGGTTAAATGTAAGAGGATCAATGAAGGAGGAGGGATGGTGTCTAGCAAGAGGATATACAATTATA
>CACSLK010026087.1:7553413-7570814 GCA_902706635.1 Striga hermonthica | reverse complement strand
GTGGCCTGTGGGAGCTCCTGATGACCTGGATCTCTACGAGGAGGCATCTGAACATTGAAATGTTTAACATGATTAAATAACATAAGAGATTAACTGACTGACTGCTTAAGTACACAAATTTCTTGACGAGTCGCTAAATAACCCGAGAAAACTAAGGTCGAATTATCAAGTAACTGAGACAATCGACTATATT
Organism: Striga hermonthica; assembly: GCA_902706635.1. Classification (NCBI taxonomy): domain Eukaryota; kingdom Viridiplantae; phylum Streptophyta; class Magnoliopsida; order Lamiales; family Orobanchaceae; genus Striga; species Striga hermonthica. The sequence goes on along the minus strand of CACSLK010026087.1, from coordinate 7,570,621 downwards.
CTGAAAATACTCGAGCATCTTACTGGTTTCTAGGGTTAAATATCTAGTACCCTCTTACTGAGCATAGACTTAAGTATTCGTTTAGATATATATAAACTGTAACTCAACACTTACCTGGTAATCGGCGAGGCGTGAGCGTAGCGTGGTCGGGTCTTTTCTGAAAGTTTCTTACTTAAAAAGTATTCAGATACACGGAAACGTGCTCTGATACCAATTTGTAACACCCCGCTAGCTTACTAAAATCAGAGTGCGATTTTCGCAAATTTTTTTCCTAAATTTACATTTTAGTTTGCGAAATCATATCTCGGGATGCTACAGAAAAACATTTTTTTTTTCTAAAATCCGTTATCTTTATTAATTAAATACTATTTGTGAAAAACGGATTGTCTTTTATTAAACAAGCGTGTGATACTGTATAAAATCCGTCCGAAAGGCTCGGATCAAAGTCTGAAAAATAACACGCTAGTTTGAAAGTCTGAAAGTATCAGCGGAAGTAAAAACGTGACAAATAATATACATATAGTAAGTCTGCAAAAGCATAAATACATATGTACTGCACCGGCGGCCACCAGCTTCGCTCACTCCTCCGAACCGACCCTGTTACCTGAAAAAGATAATAATAGTGGGAGCGTGAGCACTAAAGTCACTGTGCTCCGCAGAAACTCATACTAAAGTAAACATTAATAATAATATCAATATCATGACTGCAGGTATATATAAGTAACTGTAATCTCCCGACACTGGGTCGGTAACTAAACTGAACCTCCTCGGACACTATGTCCGTCCATGTGCACACTCTGATGGCTTATTAAGGCTACTGCGCCTCCACCAGAACTCAAGATGGCCTATTAAGGCTACTGCGCCTCCACCCCAAGTGGATAACTCATATACATACCTTAAAACATGATAGAGCAATTATAACCAATGTAATACTCAGTCTGAGTTCCCACCTGAACTGATAGTCTGAATACGTAAGTGCTGCTGCTGATCAATCTGTAAAAATATATATATAAATAAACAAATACTAAGTACTATGCTCAGACTAACTGAAAATAGCTGTTAAGACGCTCGACTTGATCTAAATATTTAACTGGAAGGAAAGAATGTAATCGAAGTGAATGGAATCGAAGAAGCACATCTCTTCAAAGTCATATTTCATAGACTTTGCTTCTCTTTGAATGAGCCGAGATTGGGTTGCATTAACCAATTATAATGCTAGACTTGGCTTGTCTAGTTGTGTGTCTCGTGGGGTGCGAGTGGAAGAATCAAATTCTATTCAGACATTAGTCTTATCAGTGAAGATAATTAATCGATCGAAAACATGCATGCTAATATGGGTTGACATAATCCATCCAAAGAAGTACAATAACAAATAACAAGTATCTACGTCTTGTACTTGTACATAAATACCTCTTTAATGTCCAAACGCCTTTTTTTGTAATTAATAAAATAAAAATTGGAAAAAATGTCTTATGTAAATATTAAAAACCCTTACTTAAAAAAATTTTGAAGGTAACGTTATAAACCTTTAATTAATTCACTTAAAAGGTGTTAATTATATTTTTTAACATTTAGCCTGTATATAATTATACATCTCTGATAAACCATCAAGTATTTCACAATTGCAATTCAATTTATCTGACTCAAAATTTTCTTTTTGGTTTTTTGTTCTCGACGTCGATAGCGATTTTTGGTTCAGGAAAAATGGTAACTTGTACGGTGAATACATAATTTTGTCAGATCCTAACTTGTATATATGTGTCGATTTCCCCCACCGATTGTCAGATCGAAAAATTAGAGAAAATCTCCAATCGCCGCTCTCCCTGTTGCATCTCACTGTCGGGATAGTGAATTCGATCCACGACATCGAGATTTCGACGGTTGCCAAAGACACGTTGGAAATGGGCAAGAACCCTGGCGGGAGGTCGAGTTAGCCAAAAAAAATGACAACAATCGGGTGTTCGGCAGCAAGGAGAGTACCAAATCTGAGTCGTGCCCGCACTTCATATCAGGTGGTGGTGAGGAGTTTTTTGAGAATGGGGCAATTATGGTGCTTCCTTGTGTGCTGATGTTTGTCCCATTTTTGTTGCATTTTTCGTTATTATTTTTCCTTTATTTTTCTCCCATTTTAGGTCTTTTCGTTCGTTTCTAGTTTGTTATGTGTTTAGTTTCTTGTTTTCTTCTATTTTAGAGTCTTTGTGTTTTCTTTCGGTTATTTTCTTCGTTTTCTCCATTTTTGTTTTTGTCTAGTGGTGTGCATGTTGGAAGGCTCCGGGAAGATTTATTTTTAACGATTAATGGAGCGGGTGAACATAATTGAAAGGAGCGTTTCGTTGGCGACACCCAAGAAGCAATCCAAGGAAGCCAAAGTGTCATGTACCCAACACCAAAGGAAGGATTTAAGGACAGTGAAGGGGCTAGGGCTCGAGATCTGATCGTTGGGGTATCGGAGTTTGGCTTGAAAAAGGGGAGTTGTGCAGAAGATGGAGAGGATAAGGGCAAAATGGGAGTTAAAAGACTTTTGAAAGAGAAGGAAGAGCTGGGCGGACCCGTTGGGCCTGATTATTAGGTTCAATTGGGCCATTCCACATTTATCATTTTAGTTCATTTTACTTATGCTATTAATTCATGTAATTGGTTAATGGGCAAGTGTTAGGTCCATTACTTATTTGTATGTTCCGTATGGTTATTAATTGGGAAACAGTGGAGAAGTAAAGCATGTTTTTGGAATGCATACAAACTCTCTCTCTCTCTCTACTTTCTCTCTCTAATTCCCTCACCTTCTTCCTCTATCAATCTATTCCTCCCCCTTCATCTCACTTTCTAAGAAAATTACAGAAAATTCATCATAAAATTACAAGGTTGTAACATTTGGTATCCAGAGCCACATCCTGGCCATGGCTGAGGGAACCCGCATGAAGGATCTGCAAGAAACACAGAAAAAATTGGATCAGTTCATCCAAACAGAGGTACTCAAAAGAGAGGCAGCTGAATTGAAACTACAAGAGAAAATCGCTAATATGGGTACTGAAATGAGAGCAACAAGCTCTGAAATGAAGGCAGCACACACAGAAGTCCAGGGACAACTACAAAGCATAAATGGTAAGTATGACCATTTAACAAACACCTTAGCTGCAATGCAACTTCAGCTCCTAAACCTTGATAATGGGAAAACACATATGGAGGGCTCCCTTTTTGGTGCTTACCAGGATTCCAAAGCTGAAGGATCTTATAAACAACAATCAAATCCAAGGTTCAGATCACAGTTTGAACAGAACCAAAACCCACATATCATCAGCCCACTTCCAAAAATAGAATTCCCACACTTTGATGAAACTAACCCCAGGTCATGGATACTGAAATGTAATGGTTATTTCAAAATTGTTCCCAATATCCCTGATAATCAAAAGGTCACTCTGGCTTCTATGCACTTTGAGGGAAAGGCAGCACAGTGGTTTCAAAATTTTAGTATCAAGCATGGGGAGATTTCTTGGGCACAGTTTCTAGAGGTTGTCTCAGCAAGATTTGAGGACTTAAAGGAATCCAAAATTATTGGTGAATTTAACAAGCTCAGACACACAGGTTCTTATACAGATTATGTGGAAAAGTTTGAAGAGCTGAGAGCCTGCATGTTGAGCATGAACCAGGAATACACAGAGGAATACTTCATTGCAAGTTTCATCAGTGGCTTGTCTGAAGAATTACAGGCATTTATTCACATGTTCAATCCTGTAACTCTCCAACAGACCATTGACCTTGGCAAGAAACAGTTGGTCACATTAGAAGCAATCACCAAAAGACTAAAGGGTCCAAACAAGGGATACTCAACTACCTTTCAAACACCCAAGAAGGTAGAAGGTACTCATAACTACAATGCCAAACCAACACCCTACCCACAGAAGGCTCCAATCAAACTTCTCACCTCAGCTGAAATGGCTGCCAGAAGGGAGAAAGGGCTGTGTTACAACTGTGATGAGCAATTCACTTTTGGCCACATATGTAAACACAGGTTGCACTACATGATGATGACAGAAGATGAGGAGCTTAACTACCTACATGCTCAACAGGGCTTAGATGTTCAGGAGGAACATGATGAAAAGCTAGAAGAAATTCAAATGTCTTTGAACTCTATTGCTGGTGAAGATGGCCTAACTACCATGAGGGTTTATGGGGATTCTGGAAATCAAAAATTACACATACTGATAGACTCAGGTAGTACCCTAAGTTTCGTCCAAGCAAGCATGGCAAACTCTTTGGGGTTAACTCTAAAGTCAGCTAAACCAATCATGGTGAGGGTGGCCAATGGACAGAGAATGCTCAGCAACAAAATTGTGGAGGGATTTCAATGGATGATACAAGGACACACCTTCACTTATTCCTTAAGGGTGTTGGATAATGTGGGTTGTGACATGATCCTAGGTGGTGATTAGCTTAAGAGTTGTACTCCCATTGAACTTGACTATGACAAAATGAGCTTTACAGTGACTCTCAAAGGGAAGAGGACAAAAATTCAGGCCCTAAAGTCAGAAGCTATTTGTAAAGTCATTACAAGGCCCACACTCTACAAATTAATGCATGAAGAGGCCCACACTGAAGTTGAGGAAGTTTATTGGGTGGCTATTGGGAAACCTGATCATCAAGTTCAATCCCAAGAAGTAGACTCTCTATTACTGGAGTTTGAAGACATCTTTCAAGAACCAAAAGGACTACCCCCAAGCAGGGGCATTGAACATAAAATCACATTGAAACCCAACAGTGTACCTAAACATCAGTTTCCCTACAGGTCCTCACACAGCCACAAGGAGGAAATAGAGAAAATAGTGAAGGAAATGTGGGATTCTGGTATTATTCAAGACAGTAAAAGTCCTTTTGCCTCACCAGTGATCTTGGTTAAAAAGAAGGACTCCACTTGGAGGTTATGTGTGGACTACAGGTACCTCAATGGTTTAACTGTGAAGAATGATTACCCAATACCTGTGATAGATGAACTACTTGATGAGCTACAAGGGGCTAAATATTTTTCTAAGGTAGACCTAAGGTCTGGTTATTTTCAAATCTTAATGGACCAAGATCATAGGTATTTGACTGCATTTAGAACCCACAATGGACATTATGAGTTCTTGGTCATGCCCTTTGGGCTCTGCAATGCACCAGCAACATTTCAGTCTTTGATGAATAAAATTTTCAGAGATCTTCTAAGGAAAAGTGTCTTGGTTTTCTTTGATGACATACTCATTTACAGCAGAACATGGGATGATCACCTAAGACATTTGAGGCAGGTTTTGTTGATATTAAGGGATAATAAACTCTATGCTAAAAAGAGCAAGTGTCAATTTGCACAAGAGAAAATTGAGTATCTTGGCCACATCATTACTCATCAAGGAGTATCAACAGATCCCCAAAAGATTGACAGCATGATTAAATGTCCCACACCAGCTACTGTCAAGCAACTGAGAGGATTTCTTGGTCTTACTGGCTACTACAGGAAATTTATCAAGGGGTATGGGATGATAAGTAGGCCCCTTACTGACCTACTGAAGAAGGATGGATTCAAATGGGGTGAGGAAGCTGAAAGGGCATTTCAGTCTTTGAAGAAAGCCATGGTGAGTGCCCCTGTACTTGCCCTACCAGACTACACTAAGACCTTTGTACTGGAAACTGATGCCAGTGGCAAAGGGGTGGGGGCTGTGCTGATGCAACAAGGGCAGCCTATAGCTTAAATGAGCAAAATGTTGTGCCCCAAGAATCAGTCTCTCTCTATTTATGAGAGGGAGTTTTTGGCAGTACTAATGGCAGTCCAGAAATGGAGGTATTACTTACAGGGCCACAGATTCATCATCAAAACTGATCAGCAAGCTTTGAAACATTTACTTGACCAAAAGATTGTTTCACCTATTCAGCAGAGGTGGATCACTAAGCTCCTGGATTTGGACTATGAAATCAGATACAAAAAGGGCTCTGAAAACAAAGCTGCTGATGCCTTATCAAGGAGAGGGGTTGAGGATGATAGTTGTAACTCAATCACTACTCTCATACCAACTTGGGTGCAGGAGGTCAAAGATAGTTATTCTACAGACCCTTTCTTCACTAAGGTCCTATCTGCTAACATTATCAACCCTACCACTTACCCAAAATTTATAGTTACATAAGGGGTCATCAGATACAATGGGAGTTGGCTGTGGGGACAGGAGGCAAACTAAGAGATTCTATCTTATCTACCATGCATGATTCCCCTTATGGGGGACACTCTGGGATTTTGGGAACTTACATGAGAGCCAAAGAAGTTTTCTATTGGCCCAGTATGAAGTCTGATGTTATAAAACTGGTGCAGGGGTGTGACATTTGTAAAAGAAGTAAGCATGGGTCAGGTTGCTACCCTGGGTTGCTGCAACCTCTTCCCATTCCTGACCAGGCATGGACCCATATTGCTATGGATTTCATTGAGGGCCTTCCCAATTCAAAGGGAAAAGATGTGATCTTGGTGATTATTGACAGATTCACCAAGTATTCACACTTCCTTGCCCTTACTCATCCATTCTCAGCTACAACTATTTCCAAACTATTCCTGGATGTTATCTACAAATTGCATGGGCTGCCTGTGAGTATTGTCTCTGATAGGGACAAGATATTCACAAGCAACTTCTGGAAGGAGCTATTCAAATTGTTGGGGGTTCAATTAAATATGTCTTCTTCTTACCACCCCCAAACAGATGGGCAATCAGAAAGATTGAATCAGTGCCTAGAAAATTACTTAAGGCCTATGGTGCATTCAAACCCTAGGCAATGGGTCAAATGGATTCCTATGGCAGAATATTGGTACAATACCAATTATCATACCAGCCTGAAAATGACCCCATTTCAAGCCCTTTATGGATATTGCCCTAAGAATTTTTCTATGGATCCCTATTTAGACTCTGACAAACCAGACATCACAGAGTTCATGCACCAAAGGCAGCAAATGACACAACAACTCAAAGCAAATCTTACACAGGCACAAGCGAGAATGAAATTTTTCGCGGACAAGAAAAGAGAAGATAAACAATACGAAGTTGGAGAACAGGTTTTCCTAAAGCTACAACCTTTTAGGCAGAACACTGTTGTTTCAAGGCAAAATCACAAGCTTTCCGCTAAATTTTACGGCCCTTACACCATACTCGAAAAAATTGGAAGGGTTTCTTACCGGTTAGCATTACCAGAAGGCTCAAAGGTCCACCCAGTTTTCCACGTCTCCCTTCTCAAGCGACGGCTCCATACAGATGCGATTCACCTTCCTCGCTTGCCTGAAACTTACGATGAAGGGGTTATAAAGGTGGAACCTTTACCGACTGAGGGTAAGCGCATGCTACTGCGTAGTGGGAAGGAGTTACCTCAAATGGCTGTGCTGTGGGAAGATAACCCTCGATCTGAGCCGGTGTGGGAGGATGAACTGAATACTCGCCGGTGTTGCCCAAAACTTGATCCTTGGGGTCAAGGATCCAAAAATGGCGGGGGTAATGTCATGTACCCAACACCAAAGGAAGGATTTAAGGACAGTGAAGGGGCTAGGGCTCGAGATCTGATCGTTGGGGTATCGGAGTTTGGCCTGAAAAAGGGGAGTTTTGCAGAAGATGGAGAGGATAAGGGCAAAATGGGAGATAAAAGACTTTTGAAAGAGAAGGAAGAGCTGGGCGGACCCGTTGGGCCTGATTATTAGGTTCAATTGGGCCATTCCACATTTATCATTTTAGTTCATTTTACTTATGCTATTAATTCATGTAATTGGTTAATGGGCAAGTGTTAGGCCCATTACTTATTTGTATGTTCCGTATGGTTATTAATTGGGAAACAGTGGAGAAGTAAAGCATGTTTTTGGAATGCATACAAACTCTCTCTCTCTCTCTCTCTCTCTACTTTCTCTCTCTAATTCCCTCATCTTCTTCCTCTATCAATCTATTCCTCCCCCTTCATCTCACTTTCTAAGAAAATTACAGAAAATTAATCATAAAATTACAAGGTTGTAACACAAAGCTCTTGGCCCATATCACACGATTCTCTTCTATATTCGGACCGGAAATCATCATCTCCCACACCTCGTCGGGCCCAAGTTCGTGGTCATTCGTCGATCCCCGGCAATGGCTCCAATTTTGTTGTAAATATATTCCGGTGTTCGAATCTTTCGATTCTGCTCCACATGACGGCCGTGGATAAACTGAGGGAATTTCCATGCTAAGGGCGACCCGAGGATTTCGTTGTTGAGGGATATGATGGTTTCGCAGTTTATGATGGAGTTCCAGGGGTTGAAGATGGTGGAGGACGAGGATCCTCCGAGCATTTTTCATTTTAATCAGAGGCTAAAAGGGGATTAGACTGGGAAGTCGGTGATCGAGCACAACACGTGTTACACAATGCAGTGGATGCCGTCTTATGGGCGCGAAGGCGGGAAATTGCATGCGAATGAGGAGACTAGTGAGTGGGAAGGGATTGAAATGAGTGCTTGTTTGCATTGTGTTTGATGAATTGGTTGAGCTAAGTTTTGTTTTGTTTGTTGGTGTTTTTTTAGGGAAGATGGAGATTTATGAGTTATGGGTAAAATTATTATGTTGGTTGATTAAATAAAGGCCACTGTAAATGAAGCAGTGGTTAGCAAATGTAATATTAGAAGTCTACCCAAGCCACACAACATTGGTTCCGTAGAGCACACAAGGAGCCATGTTGCCCAGTAAACCTACCCAATATCATCATAATTAATCGCATCATGCTATTACAATTCACAAACAACTAAAATAAATCATTTTACGCTGCAACTTATATGTAAGACTATGCTAACAAAAGATCTCATCTAACATAAAAAAAGGAGTATAATTAGTTTAGTTTGTACGAGTGGAAGTGCTTGACCTATCATCTAATAACACATCTTTTTAAGCTTTCTTCATTGATTACAAAATCTACTTATCTTGATACATCCACTTACCTATGAAGAGAGGAAAAAAAAGATTGAAATTACATCCCAACATAATAATCAAATTCAACTCTTCAACTTATTTTGGTGTCGTAAACAAGAAAGTTATACTTCTATTTTAGCAAATAAATTATGACATTCTAACAGACCCAGACAAATTAGTAGGATCAAGAATAATATATCTACACAAGATTTCATAATTCCAAGACCTAAAAATTATTGTTGTCCAGATCAAGACTGTTTAGATTGGGCATTCTAGAAAAATTAAGATCAAAGAAACCAACGAGCGAGTTAGTTCAAAGATCAAGCACACGAAGCTTGTTGCAGAAGGCCAAATTCGAGGGTAGTGGGCCCAAAAACGAATTCAAATGCACAATAAGTTGCTCGGGTCCAGTTAAGTTACTGAACACATTAGGAAAGTAACCTGAAAACCTATGGCCAAACATGACAAAGTTTTTAACATTAGAAAGTGAACTTATTTTAATGCTTAGCTCGCCCGAAAAATTTTAGGACGAAATCGTAAGATGCTCTACATAATATAACAAGTAAATAAGGTCTTGGATTTCACGAGAAATATAAATAATGTCCAAATGGAGCCGCGTGAGAGATGTACCAAAATTCTCTAAGCCTTCAAGCCCACCTATAAATTTATTAGCCAACATATCCAAAACCCAAATCCTATTAGAGAAGCTGCAAACCCTAGAGTTTATTGGACTAGTGAACACGTTGTTACTTATGTTCAATGAGAAAAAACTTGAGAAATTTGCCAAAATCAATGAGGTTCCCTGAGAAAGAATTGCTCGAGAGATTGAGCGGACGAATCAAGGCTAACCTTCCAGTCGGCCCGAATAGCAAGTTATGGCCCAAATCAGGAACTACCAGTTGCTTCAAGCTGTAGAAGTTCAAAGGTAATCGACATTCGAGGTCATTATATGAAAGGTCGAGCAATTTCAATTGATCAAGTTTGAATAAAGACTCAGAAAAATTGGCCTTCATGTCCTTTCCAGGCAACCTCAGGATGGACACTCAATCAAGGTAACAAACAAACATCTCATTCATAGCAGTCTGTTGCCCCAGACCATGAAAATTTAACCGAGTCATTGACCATTTAGTCTGGAAATCCCCTCAGTGCAGCATAATCATTTGATTTGCAATTTTGGGTCTTTGTTGCAAGAATCAAGAATAAAGTGAAGCACGTGACAAGAGTTCGAAAATTGCAAATTCATCTGGTGATATTTCATTACAAGACCAAGATAAGGATTCCAACCTCAAGATTAGTGCCAACATGGAACGATAAGCCCAAAAGCTTGAATCGGGTTCACCATATCAACCAATGGAGCACAACAAGCACTCAAACTTCAAAAATATTCAAACCAACATCCCGATACATCTCAAAGATCAATCTCAAAGTAAAATAACTAGAGAAAATCAAAGGCCCAACACAGAACTTGTGGCTAAAGCAATTTCTTCATGTTTTCAGATCCCCAAGCAACAATTTGTTGACTGAAATTAGTGAAAAATTCTTTACTTATTCCAAATCCCACAATCCAAAGTCCACTCCCTCTGCAAAAAGATGCATTCTTTTTTATTTTATTTTCAATGCCCATCACTTCCAAACGAATCAAAGCAATAGTCGACTGACACACAAGTAAATTCAAGCACTCGATAATTTATCATACTTTTGAAAAATAATTTACGGTAAATGGGACCAACATAAAACAAGGTTTACTCAGACATGTCTCAATTACTGATACGGGGACGATGAAGAAACCCGCTTGTGCCCGCCACCACCACCAACTGGTCGAATGGGTAGAGGACGTATAGAAAGAGCCAGGCACCGAGGAGATATTCGTGATGAACAATTCGTATATTGTATGTGATGAACAATTGGCATATTGTATGATATGTAAAAAAATAATTCTTAAGTTTGTCATGATGTGTTTTTAATTTGTAAGATTGATATACAAGTTAGATATATTTATGGGCTTGAAACTAATTCAAAAATATTTTATAACAATTAATATAATATATATTTTTAAATTATTGTAAGGCTCTAATAGGTTTTTAGCGTGTAGAAGGCATAAGACCCAATGTACGAGACGACCAAAATTCTTTTTGCCTCGCACATTGAATATATGATTGATATTTATTTTCGAATCAATCTAATTGTGAAATAGGGGGCACCCAATGTTAGATATGTACAAGGGGTGTCTGATCATAGAAGGTCCCAAGTAAACGGAAGGGAAGAGAGATGAAGAGTTGTGTGGAATTCTGTAGAAAATAGGTAAAAAAATCATGTTATTGGATAGATTTTTTTTATTTTTTTTAATTTCAAACCGCAACTATATTAATAACTGAAAAACTAAAAAAAGTACAAATTGATGTGTCAACGGACACCATTGGAACCAAAACAAAGTATGGAGAGCCCATCTTGGATCTACACAGACGACCAAGGGAGTACAATCTACATCAAGGAGACACAAACAACTACGAAACATAACTCCATAAAAGAGACATATAGGAGATTAAACACCAGACGTCGTTGAACTAAACAAAAAGGAATACACAGAAAGACCATTAAAAAAAACAACGCACACCTAAATTACAAGTAAAATAAGATCTTCCCCAAACATAGCAGGCTAACCAAACGACCACCCAAACCCACAACCGAGTCACACACCGCAACACAAATCTAACAAAGATGTAAATTTACACCACAAACTCAAAAAATGCAGCTAAAAACAATCTGCCTAAACAGATCTGGTGATGAGGTAAATATCGAACCAGTTATGGGCTCTGAAAGACTTCAACGCCTGGGGAGAAAAGGAAGCCGCCACGACAACGCTGATAGGATAAAAAAAAGACCTAAGGTTGGGTTCCCATTGTTAGTGTTATATACTGAAAACTTGGCTTTGGATGATATTACACTTTTACCCTTTATGAATGAGAAACATGTTAGGTTAAACAAGCTCTATGTTCTGTTGTTTTGCATTAGATAGTGTGGGTCGTCATCGGGCGAACCGAAGATCATGCTATCAGTTACTCGCGAAACAAGAATAATTGGTTCACAACCCAGATGGACATGAACACCCCATCATGAACGGTTGTAGTGCCACAGTTTGTCTTGACTGATTAGTTGTACTAGTACATTTAAGTATTGAACAGAATCCCAAAGAGGAGCAGTTCGTTTTATACTGATCGTCGTAAACGAACTAGGTCTCGGTTAATTACTGCGTACTCTTAGCCCGTAAGATATTAAACAGGCATATATGTATAGTACTTATTACTTTGATTCACATGGGTGAGGCTTAGTGAACTGGGCCAATAGACCCGCAATCTTGGGTAATATTGCTGCATGTAGGATGTGCTGTTAGGATATTTACGCTCACCATGTGCGTTAGTTTGATGATGTTCCCGGAGTGAGTGCATGAAGGATTATTATGCTAAACCCTGCAGGTGGATTAAATTCTGGCATAGTAATAATGTGATGAACAAACGCTAGCTAAGGTGAAATAATAATAAATTAATTAATTCTTGATTGTGAGTAATCGAATTAATTAATGGACATTATATCTTAAACATGGGGAGATAAATCGAGTAATTATTATTGGAGTCTCAATTGTAAATTGGGCTAGGAAAAAGGAGTGCAATAATATTATATTGGTGGTCTATTTAATATTATTTAATTAATTAAAATAAGTCACTTGGTCAACAAGTATTTTAATTAATTAAGGAACCCTTCTCCTAATCTCCTAAGGGTCTCTACTGTAGCTCTATATATACATCATTAAGCTTATGGGAAGATAACACATTATCTCACAATTCTCGTGACTCACGCTGCCCCATATTCTCTCTCAGTTCTCATTCGAGCTTTATCTTCTTCTTGTTGTTCCACCGGTACAAGATTAAGAGGTGTTTGAGACATACAGTAGAAGATATGTAGGTAAAGTGAGACGAAATATATTTTATCGTACAGAACTAACCGGAGATCCGATCAAGACATGCAGCATACCCAGACGACCGTCTCGACGAGAGCATTTCAACGCCTCTGAGATCGCAGCCATCCGACACCGCACGCGCCGCCAGAAGCTCCCAGGACTGCAACTTGTCTTCTTCTATTTTTGCACCCGTTTGATTCAGTTTTCGATCCGATCTTGTTCGTGCAACCCTAGGATGCGGTTTGCAGTCTACTTTTCATTGGTGTGATGTGTACGGTCATCTAGAAGATTAACCAGATCGCCATAAATTTTAAGCAGTAAGTTCACTACGCGAACATTTAAATCTGTTGCGCATAGGTTTACGTTTTGCTATTGAATTCGTGATTTGTGCATATCGAGATCCTCATAAATTCCAATACCCCTAAAGCTGTAAGCAGCCGAGCAAACACAATACCAAGGGCGCAGAGCTTGAAGGCGCTAGAACTAAGGACTCCAGCGGAACGACAACTACCCAGGACTAGAAGTTAGACAAGAAGGACCGACAACCTCGACTGGAGCCAAGCAGCCGAGCGGATGCAACACCAAGGGCACAGAGCTTGAAGGCGCGGGAACTAAGGACCCCACGGCACGATGACCACCAAGGACAAGAAGCTATACAAGGAGGACCGCCACAGTCCTCGCCATAACAATTAAGCAAACAACTATAACCATAATAATAATAATAAGATACAATAGATCCATTGTTTATTGATGGTATGTATAGTTTGATAACCAATGTGAAAGAGTTCACCCTTATAATAGGACAAAACAAAAATAAAATAAAAAATAAAATACTTCTACATGAGAAACCAAATTTAAAAAATATTTTCTTGCCAAATATAAAGAAAGCATTGAATCAAATAAAAATAATTAATTTAAAGAAAGCATTGAATCAAATATATGTATATGGAAAAAAGAAAATATTTTATTACCAACATATCAAACTTTTGTATCCGTACACATTCTAGTATTTAATATATTTTGTTGCAAGTGTCGAATACTTTATGATTCCTATTTGGTCTTTATTAAATAAAAATATTAAATCTCAAGAAACCATTGAATCAAATATATGTATTTGGGGAAAAAAGTATTTTATTGCCAACATATCAAGCTTTTGTATCCATATCCATTCCTTTTTTTAATATACTAGTAAATGTGCGATGCGCGAGTTATAATGAGAATATATAAATTAAATTATTTAATGAATATAGACTAATATGATACTATATTTAAAATATATACTATTAATTACGATAATTTTGAAATAACCTATCTAGTTTGACAATTACAGGGTTCGGTTATGATTTAGTTCCACGGTCTTAAGATTTAAAAAATCATACAATTAAAAAGTATTTATATTAGACCATAAAACAAAAATTACTTCAAAATGCAAATAAATAAATAAATAAATAAATAATGTATTGTTGGACAAAAGCCCCCTTTTTTTTACCAAATCAAATTTCCTAATGCTCCTATAATCCGATTATTAGCAACAAAATTTCCAATTTATGATAATTTTTCCAAAGCCACCACATCAAATAAGTAGACAAACTTATTCTATCAATCATGTGGTTAGCTTTTGGAGCATTACAGACCTCTTTCCACCACACCCCAAAATCCACTTCTTGCTTTTCTATACTCTCCCAACTAACTCCCAACAATTTCCAGCATAACCTAGCCTTTTTACAATGAAACAGAATGTGATTCAAGTCTTCCTCCCCTTCCCTACAGACCTCACAGATCACCTCATCTCTCAACCCTTTATTTCCCAACTGCACCCTAGAACTAAGAAACCCATGCCAACACCTCCACATAAAATTCTTAAGCTTGTTATGAATAGGAAGTCTCCATGTAGTTTTTCACATTTTTCCATCCTGGATCTGGCTACTGCAAGACCCCATATCCCTTGACCCTTGCTGGCTATGCTGCTTTATCAGCTCATAAACATTTTTAACAAAAAATATCCCACCCTTCTTCCCATGCCAAACTAGCCTATCTCTCATACTACCAGCATTAAGGGGAATGTTAAGAATAGCTGTCATCTTCAAATCTACATTTAGGAGTAAATCCATGAACTTCAGGAATCCATGGAGTATCCCAAACCCTAGTTGTCATCCCATCCCCTATCCTATATCTAATTCCCAGATTCAAAGATTTTCTAGCTCATACCCAACATTTCCAAATCCATGAATCCCCCCCTATAACCTTAGCCCCTCAAATGTTGGAATTGGGGAAATATCTACCTTTAATGATTCTACTCATCAACAGATTAGGCCTAGTTATCACTCTCCACAGCTGTTTCACAAGCATAGCTTCATTAAAGGCTCTTAAGTCTTTAAAGCCTAATCCCCCCTCCCCTTTTGGTTTAGCTAACCTATCCCATCTAGCCCAATGCCACTTATTCCCTTCCCAATCATTTTTTTTCCCCACCAGAAGTTAGTTGTCTCTTTGCAAATATCCTCACACACTGATGATGGAACTCTGTAGCAAGACATTATGTATGTTGGGAGAGCCCCTATCAAGTTTTTTATCAGAATCTCTCTCCCTGCCTCACTCAAGTATACATTTTTCCAATTTGAAATTCTGTTTCTCGCAGCCTCACTCACAAAAAGGAATGTTTCTCTCTTAGACCTGCCAATCCCCAAAAGGAGACCAAGGTATGTAGATGTTTTGACACAGGTAACCCCCTGAAGAACACTACACACTTCAGAGATAGTGAAATCATCAGAATTTTTAGAGAAGAAAATAGAGGATTTGTTAAAATTCACACACTGTCCTGAAACAAGACCATATTAATTAAGAATGTTCAAGATTAGCAGGGTATGCTGGGAATCAGCTTTGCACAATAATAAGGAATCATCTTCAAAGAACATATGAGAGATAACAGTAGTTTTATTTTGGCAATTCTAATCCCCTGGTAGACTCTCTTAGCCCTAGCTTGAAGAATTAAGTTGGAGAAAGCTTCAGACACTATGATGAACAAGTAAGGAGACAGAGAGTCCCCTTACCTCAACCCTCTACTGGCCCTCACATACCCTGCACTAGCACCATTCACATTAAAGCTAAAAGTGGTAGAACATACACAAGCAAGGATCCAATTCACAAACTTTTGACATAAACCCATCTTAATGAACACTCTAGCCAGAAATCCCCACTCTATTCTATCATAAGCTTTGGACATATCCAACTTAACTGCCACATATTTATCCCTACCAACCCTCTTACCATTGATGAAGTGAATACACTCGTTTGCAATAATTGCATTGTCTAAGATTTGCCTTCCTGGAACAAAGGCAGATTGGGCAGAGTAGATACATACATGCAACACAGTCTTAAGCCTATTAGCAAGGGCTTTGGCTATGAGTTTATAGACATTGCAAAGACTAATAGGTATAAGATCAGCAACTTGGGTAGGATTTTCCTTTTTAGGGATCAAGATAATGATAGCATGGTTAATCCCTTTGGGGATTCTCCCACTACTAAAAAAATTGGATATAGCATCCACCACATGACCCTTAACAGTAGACCAGGAGCTAACAAAAAAACCAACAGTTAATCCATCCTCCCATGGTGCTTTATCTTTATCCATATCATTGAGGGCCTCCCAAATCTCCTTCTCAATAATGTTCTCAGTCAAACTTGAGTTCATTTCTGGAGATATGAAAATAGGGATTCCCTCAAGACTACAATTGTCCACACATGGGTTGGAAGTTTTGAATAAGTTGGTAAAATAGTGCTCAAGAACTCCTACAATCTCCTGCTCACTACTACATCTATTCCCATCTACATTACACAAGTTATCCAGACAATTATTCCTTCTTCTAATATTAACAGAGGCTTGGGAAAACTTAGTGTTTTTATCACCACACTTAAGCCAGTTAATCCTAGCTTTTTGTTGCCAAAAAGCCTCCTCATTCTTGTAGGCTAAGTGCAGCCTATTCCTACAGCTCCTACACCGATTCCAATCCCTATCAGCCCCAAGAGCCTCAAAATCACTAAGACTGCCCTTCAGCTTTTCAATCTCCTTAGCAGAATTGTGGGAGAATGTAGGAATCCATCCTAGAATGAGTTTCCTAACATTCCTAATTCTACTTTGGATGCTAAAAAGACTAAAGCCAATTAATTGACATTCCACTAGGGCTGCAAACGAGCCGAGCCGAGTCGAGCATTGACCTTATCGAGCGGATTGAATTTTTTTTTGAGGTGCTCGAGTTCGAGCTCGAGCTCGTCGAGCTCGATTTTTGGTGCTCGAGCTCGACTCGATCAAAACATACAAGAGCTCGAGCTCGACTC
>CACSLK010026087.1:7500335-7518027 GCA_902706635.1 Striga hermonthica | reverse complement strand
ATTCCGGATTAGTCGGTTCCCATGTGGATCCGGAAACTGGAAGGTCCCTGTACCAAAAAAAGTCAGAAAAGAGTTAGAATGATTTGAATTTGGTGGGGGATAAAAAATTTCAAAAATGCGCTCAAATACTCACGCACTAACACCATCTGCAACCAATCAACACCTTATACGCACTGCGAAAACAATTAAAGCGCACAAAGCGGAGCTATCATTGACATCAACAACAAACACAAACACACATACACGCACACACTATATCTCACTTTGTAAAATCAGCTCATTTCACATTTGGGTTTTTTTTTTTCTTTTTCTTCTTCTCTGTCCTTTCTTCTTCTCTCGTTCTTATTCATACCAGGTGTGTTTACACTGATCATATTTTTGAGCTAATATGTATATATATTAAGAGAGTCTATTTTTTATTTTTTATTTTTTTTTCTTTTGGATTTTGTGGTTGTTTTGTTGTTTTTGTGTGTGATGGGTAACTGCTGGTGTGGATGGGAGAATTCAATTTATGGGCTTTCATCCAATGCCAAGCCCGGTCTGTTTTCCTCTCTCTCTCTCTCTCTCTCTCTCTCTCTCTCTCTCTCTCTCTCTCTCTCTCTCTCTCTCTCTCTTCTTGTTTTTTCTGGTTTTAGTAACTCTTGATTTTATCTGTCTTTTCAAACTTTTGTCTTTAAGGTTGAATTTAGTACATTTCACTCTGTCCCTATATTCAATACTCTGTTTTTTCACATCTTATCCATCTTTAATCCAAAAATTACAGAGAAACGGATGCTTGTGTTAAAATTTATTTCCTTTACTTCTTCTCTATCCATTGTTCACATCCCCTATACATTTTTTCCTTCAGAATCTCCCAAGGATGAGAGCCCGTCCGCGAAAACGAGCCGGGCCCCCTCGACTAAACTGCCGTCGAACCCTGAAGAAGTGGAGGACTTGCGCCGGTCAACAGCTGCCAACCCGCTCGTCGCTTTCACATTCGACGAGATAAAGACAATGACTCAGAATTTCAGACAGGATTACATGGTTGGTGGAGGAGGTTTCGGCAGCGTCTACAAGGGCTATATTTCTGAGGATTTAAGACAGGGGCTGCAGCCGAGCCCCGTGGCCGTTAAGGTTCACGATGGAGATGATAGCTATCAAGGTCATAGGGAATGGTTGGTGAGTCAAAAATTTGCATCCACATTGTTATTGGATTTCATTATTATTATTGTTATTGTTGTTGTTATTATTATTTATTCAGCTGGACTCCCCTCCCTCTGTGGCATTTTAGGCTGAGGTGATATTTCTGGGCCAACTTTCTCATCCTAATTTGGTGAAGTTAATTGGGTACTGCTGTGAGGACGAGCATCGAGTTTTGATATACGAGTACATGTCAAGAGGTAGCGTCGAAAACAATCTGTTCTCGAGTAAGTCCAAATTGTCTCCTCACGTTTTTCATCAACTTCCTCCAGTCTGTTTTTCATTGTTTCTGTTCGATTCACTCGTTAAGGCAGTGACATGAGTTGTATTATCTTGGAGAGTTACAATAAGCAACATGATGATCACTTAGCTTCAACTTGAACAAGCAATGAATGATTAACTGTCTATGAGGTTTAGTATAAGTTGTAACTCATACAACTTATACACTGCCTAACCAAGTTGTTATATACTGTAATTATTACCAAAGAAATGCCTTTCTCTTGTGTGCTCTTGTGTATGAGTAATTCTAGCACATTCTATGTCCCGTCAAGGATCTCGGCATCGCATGTAAAAGCAACTCAAACAAATATTATCCTGATTTCTACCACCGACTAGTATGAAATTGTTACGAGCAGCAAAATGATGAGCACTGCATACGCAAAATTTTGTGCAGGAGTGTTTGTTCCCCTGCCTTGGTTCACCAGAATGAAAATCGCATACGGTGCGGCAAAAGGACTCGCTTTCCTGCACGAAGCTGAGAAACCCGTCATCTACCGTGATTTCAAGACGTCAAACATTTTGTTGGACCAGGTGAGTTAGTTATAAACATATAAACTCTCAAACATATATAGCGTCTAAATCCACGAATCTAGCTAGCTAATAAGAGTATGCAACAGGACTACAATGCAAAGCTTTCCGATTTTGGACTAGCCAAAGATGGACCGGTGGGGGACAAGTCCCATGTTTCTACACGTATTATGGGGACCTACGGGTATGCCGCACCAGAATACATAATGACAGGTATACATCACAGTTTGTCATTCATTCAAACAGAAGAAAAGATTAGATTAGGGACTAAAATATTTGTTTTGCTTTGTTGAGGCCACTTGACACCGAGGAGCGATGTGTACAGCTTTGGAGTGGTTCTGCTGGAAATCTTAACAGGGAGGAAATCACTGGATAAATCGAGGCCGGCCCGGGAGCAGAACCTCACAGACTGGGCAGTGCCATTGGTGAGAGAGAAGAAGAAAGTGCTGAGCATTGTGGACCCACGGCTTGAAGGGGACTACCCTGTGAAAGGCTTCCACAAGGCTGCCATGCTTGCGTACCACTGTCTGAATCGCAACCCGAAAGCGAGGCCTCTAATGAGGGACATTGTTGACTCGTTGGAGCCTCTCCAGCTCTCGTCCGAGACCGAGACCATCACATCTTGACCCTTGACTGTCGTGTTTCGGATATTGGACTGCTGTTGTAGTATATGAATGCCGGTTGTTGAGTGACTACATGCATATAAACACACAAACAGACACATACACACACAAGCACAACTTAATTTTCTATAAGGTACTTTGTGACATGTGTTGGATAAATTTGGTGTGAAATTACACGGAATCCTACGAACTGATATGTATTTTTCAGTTCTTACAAATTATCTAAAAATAGAAAATTACAATTTAACTTGAAATAAATTACAACTGGAAAACGGAAAGATTTTAGCCAAGGCGAGTAAAACCCTTTCCGCAAGAAGAATACGCCCCGTGTGGCAGTTAATGGTTCATGCGTAACTTCCCCAAAGATACAACAACAAACGTCTCTAAATCTGTAGCACACCAGATTTACGAGCTCCAGCGAACGGGAACGAAGTCGAGAATTGAGCACTTAAAAATAAAAATATCACTTGTTTCTTCTCTTTTGATATTTTTATATCCGATATTTTGATATAAATCTTATTTTTCTTTTCTTTCTTTTTATCTTTCTATCTCTCTTTTCTCTTCTCTTGTGTGTTTCTTTATTCTGCCCGAACACACATATATATAGTGAAAGATGAGGGAGCAAATTGATTATTGTGATCAAATTGGGAAATGGGATTGGCAAATCTGATGACAGTTTCCTTCACGCAATTCAAAAAAGGATGGGAAATGATGTGGTATGGGTTTCAAATGGATGAGAATCAATTGGCTGATAACAATCATCAGACTTCTTTATGCACAATTGTACAAATCAAGTTGATAAATAATTGTAAGTGGGACCTATGACATTAATATAATATATTCGATTTTCACTCAATTATAACAATCCCCCACATGAGTAAAAATTGAATGTCAGCAGACTCTTATGCTCAATCCTCACTAAACTCTATTGCATCAGAAAATGTAGCTTTTGGCTTTGAACCTTTCTTAGTAAACATCATCGGATGCACTGGCGGCCTAGTGGACATAATGCCTTGAACTATTCCTCCATAGTGTACACCAAGACAATGACATTCACACAATAAAGTCTAAACTCCATTTCGTTCTATCGTTGTGTCCGTTTTGGCCATGAACAACACAATGGATTCATAAGTGTTTATATTTGAAGCGGCCCACACTTCACACTTATATAGGTGACCTCCCTATCAAGAGTATCATGTAATACTCTACCTTTACAAGGTTAGGGATTCATTAAAAGTCCATATGACTTACCCTCACCACAATCAACAGGTAATATTGCACTTGGAGTGCTCTAGGGAATAACTTTGGACATTCATATGTTCCAAGTGCTCAACTGAATTTTCATAGCTTAGTTTTCCCTTTGAACCAAGTTCGTGGGATCTCCACTCAGCATGGTAGGGTTACCACTATGATCATTCTTTACATTGTGGATTTTTAAGCCCATTCCCTCTATCAAAACTCCCAAATGATCTCTATTCAATCCTTTCGTCAAAGGATCAGCCAAATTTTCCTTAGACTTCACATAGTCAATGGTAATAACACCATTTGTGATCAATTGGCGTATGGTATTATGTCTACGACGAATATGTCTAGACTTTTCATTATACAAATTGCTTTGTGCCCTACCTATAGCAGCTTGGCTATCACAGTGAGTCATTACTGGCGGCAAAGTCTTATCCCAACATGGAATATCAGATAAAAAATTTCCAAGCCACTCGGCTTCTTCACCTACTTTATCTAAAGCGATGAACTTTGATTCCATCGTTGATCGAGCTATACACGTTTGTTTTGTGGATTTCCACGAAACTGCACCTCCTCCAATACAGAAAACATATCCGCTAGTGGAGCGAGAATCTCTCGAATCTGATATCCAGCTTGCATCACAGTACCCTTCAAGTACGGCTGGATATCTCGAGTATTTTAGCCTGTATTCAAGGGTGTACCTCACGTACTTAAGTACCCTTCTCAAAGCATTCCAGTGCTCATGACTGGGATTGCTCGTAAATCTGCTCAACTTATTCACCGGATAGGTCAAATCTGGTCGTGTACAATTTGTCAAGTACATCAGACTCCCTATTATCCGTGAATATTCCAACTGAGCTACTGGTTGACCTTTGTTGACTACCAGATTTATACTGAGATCAAGGGGTGTCTTAAACATATGCCTAGATTGTGCACCGTCATAGACATCAAATATCTTGAGCACTTTCTCTACATAATGAGATTGTGACAAGACAATTCCATCTTGGGTTCTGATAATCCTCATTCTAAGAATAACATCAGCCAAACCATATCTTTTATGTCGAAATTTCTCTTCAACATGCTTTTCGTATCCATGATCACTTCATGGCTACTCCCTATGATCAACATATCGTCTACATATAGACATACAATCACAAATGTATTTGATGTACTCTTGACATAAACACATTTGTCACATTCGTTGATTTTGAACTCATTTGACAACATCACGTCATCAAATTTCAAATGCCATTATTTCGGAGCTTGTTTCAGTCCGTACAAAGATTTGATCAATCTACACACCTTTCTCTCTTGTCCAGGTGCAACAAATCCTTCAGGTTGTTCCATGTATATTTCTTCTTCCAATTAGCCATTCAAAAATGCCGTTTTGACATCCATTTGGTGAATCTCAAGATTGTGCAAAGCAGCAATCGAGAGAAACACTCTTATCGATGCTAAACGCGTAACTGGTGAATATGTATCAAAGAAATCATACCCTTCTTTTTATTTAAAGCCTTTGACCACCAATCGTCTTTAAACTTGTCAATCGATCCATCAGCTTTATATTTCTTCTTTAGGATCCACTTGCATCCTAAAGGTTTACAACCATCAGGAAGATCAACCAACTCCCAAGTATGATTTTGCATAATGGACTCGATTTTGCTATTTACAACTTCTTCCCAGAGTGGTCCATCTAGGCTGGACAGATCTTCCTTAAGGGAACTTGGTTCATCGTCCAACATGTACGTAATAAAATCAGGTCCAAACATTTTAGCCATTTTTACCCTTTTACTATGTATCGGTTCTTCATCAGTACCCTCTGGTACAGAACCACTAGCAGTTTCATACGTTCGTTTATTAGAACTAGATTCTGCCTTTTCCTTCATAGGAAAAACATTCTCAAAGAATATAGCATTCCTTGACTCAATCGTGGTACCAACAGATACCTCTGGATTTTCTGATTTATGAACCAGAAATCTATAAGTTGTACTATTGTACGCATATCCACTAAATACACACTCGACGGTCTTTGGTCCGATTCTTACTTGTTTAGGTTCAGGTACTGAAACCTTAGCCAAACACCTCCACACTTTCAGGTAATTATAAGACGACTTACGATTTTTCCACATTTCATAAGGAGTCTTATTTTTCCTTCAGGTGGTATTTTGTTCAGGATGTGATTTGCTGTTAAAACAGCTTCCCCCCACATGTTCTGTGGTAAACCTGAATTTTTCAACATGGCATCATCATTTCTTTTAACGTACAGTTCTTGCGTTCAGCAACACCGTTCGACTGTGGAGAATAAGGGGCCGTCATTTGATGAATTATGCCATATTCAGAACATATTTGTTCAAAAAGACATACATACTTCTCACCTCTATCACTTCGGATTATTTTAATCCTTTTGCCGAGTTGATTTTCAACTTCGGTCTTATATATCTTAAACGCTTCCACAACCTCATCTTTGCTTCTTGACAAATATAAGTAGCAAAACCTTGCGCAATCATCGATAAAAGTTACAAAATACTTTTTACCGGTTCTTGTTTGTACACTTTTCATATCACACACATCAGTATGGATCAAGCCTAATGGTTCAGTACTCTTTTCCACATAGTGGAAAGGTAACTTAGCCATTTTTTGCTTCAATACAAATTTCACATTTTGTATTTGTCTCAACTTTAGAATTAGGAATTAATTCTAGTTTCATCAACCGTTTAATTGCATTTAGATTTACATGTCCTAATCTAATATGCCATAAATCAGAGCACTCAACAGTATAAACAGAAATAGACTTTTTATTATCAATGGTTACACGGCTTACAACCATTACATTCATTTTGAACAATCCCTTGTCGATATAACCACGACCAAGGAATTTTCCATATTTGCTAAGAATAAACTTCTTAGCTTCAAACACCAGCCTAAATCCATGCTCAACAAGAAGTGATCTGGAGAACAAATTCTTGCGGATGTCTGGGACATGCAGAACATCCTTCAGCTTCAACTCCCTTCCAGAAGTGAGCTTCAGCACCACCGTGCCCACTCCAGCCACATCAAACGTGGAGGAGTTTCCCATGTGAAGTTTCCCAACCGTAGCATGAGTGTATTTAGAGAACACCTCCTTGTCGGAACACACATGACGAGTGGCACCAGTATCGATTACCACTTCCTTGGGTTATTCACCAAATTGGCTTCAAACACCACCGCCGACATATCAAAGTCGGTCAATTCACCCTGCACAGGGCCGTGTTCAGCAACAAGGGCACTTGGTTGCCCTTTATTTGGCCCAGTCTTCTTTGGCCTCTTGCAGTCTTTCGCCATATGGTTTGGCTTTCCACAGTTGTAACAAGTTCCAGTAAATTTCCAAACCTTGGCGGGTTGATTCCCTTTGTTAAGGGGTTTCCTTTTGCTCTAATTGCCTTGCTCCAGCAAGTTCGCACGAGCCTCAAATATCGGGCTTTTGCCCGAAGAATTACGGTTGTCCTCATCAATAAGAAGACGAACAACTAGGTCTTCAAGACTTTTCTCATTTCTCTTGTGTTTGAGATAGTTCTTGAAGTCCTTCCAGCCTGGCGGTAGCTTCTCGATCACAGCTGCTACTTGAAATGACTCGCTCAAAGTCATCTCTTCAGAATGGATATCGTGCAAGATCAGCTGGAACTCTTGCACTTGTGACACGACAGTCTTCGTGTCAACCATCTTGAAGTCAAGAAATTTGCCGACGACGAATTTCTTTGCCCCGGCATCCTCCGTCTTGTACTTCTTCTCCAAGGCAGCCCAAATTCCTTGGTAGAACCAACAGAGCTATACACATTGTACAACTCGTTACTAAGTCCAATCAAGACATAGTTCCGGCAAAGGTAGTCACCTTGCCCCCAAGCATCGTACGCAGCGCGTAGTTCAACATTTGTCTCATTTTCAGCAATGACCGGGGGGTCGTCCTTCAGGTATTTCACCAAACCCAAAGTGGTCTGTTAAAATGCATCTTTTGTTGCCACCTCTTAAATTCCAGCCCGTTGAAATTTTCGGGCTTCTCAGTAGTAGGGACATGGACAGCAGATACATGATTGACTAGATGCTGATGTTGAGAACCTTCTCCGTTGTATGCCATCAGTTCAGTAGGTTGACTAATATTCTTATTGCGATTGTTGGATAAATTTGGTGTGAAATTACACGGAATCCTACAAACTGATATCTATTTTTTAGTTCTTACAAATAATCTAAAAATAGAAAATTACAATTTAACTGAAAATAAATTACAACTGGAAAACGGAAAGATTTTAGCCGAGGCGAGTAAAACTCTTTCCGCAAGAAGAATACGCCCCGTGTGGCAGCTAACGGTTCAGGCGTAACTTCCCCAAAGATACAACGGCAAACGTCTCTAAATTTGTAGCACACCAGATTTATGAGCTCCGGCGACGGGAACGAAGTCGAGAATTGAGCACTTAAAAATAAAAATATCACTTGTTTCTTCTCTTTTCATATTTTTATATCCGATATTTTGACATAAATCTTTCTTTTCTTTCCTTTCTCTTTATCTTTCTATCTATCTTTTCTCTTCTCTTGTGTGTTTCTTTCTTCTGCCCAAACACACATATATATTGTGAAAGATGAGGGAGCAAATTGGGGAATGGGATTGGCAAATCTGATGACAGTTTCCTTCACGTAATTCAAGAAAGG
Organism: Striga hermonthica; assembly: GCA_902706635.1. Lineage (NCBI taxonomy): Eukaryota > Viridiplantae > Streptophyta > Magnoliopsida > Lamiales > Orobanchaceae > Striga > Striga hermonthica. The sequence goes on along the minus strand of CACSLK010026087.1, from coordinate 7,509,496 downwards.
ATGAGAAATGATGTGGTATGGGTTTCAAATTGATGAGAATCAATTGTCTGATAACAATCATCAGACTTCTTTATGCACAATTGTACAAATCAAGTTGATAAATAATTGTAAGTGGACCCATGACATTAATATAATATATTCAATTTTTTCACTCAATTATAACAACATGTTATGTGATTTCTAGTTTATGCTAACTTGAGCCTGCATAATGCAGTTTCTTTGAATCGGGAGTTCTTTTGCATAATGCTGTTTCTTAGATATTCAGTCCTTAGCATTATGAACAAACATGGCTTTTGTACTTAATATGCAATGAAAAAAAGACTGATTTATATCTATATTCATATTCCACTCTATATTTCTATCTCTATTATCTCTCTTATCTTTATAAGAAGAATTGAGGCAACTTCAAAAGACGACATGTGTCCAATTTGAGTATCTTAAAAAACTAACAAGTGTTCTGCTTTAATTACAACTTTGCCACCCATTTTGGTTGAGATTTTTGCACTTCTTTTTTCATTTATCTTCAGCCCCAACTCATCCGCGGAAAATCCAACTTAAATCCCCCCCTCCCTTTTACAATTTCCTGTTCAGTCCCCCATTTAATTTTTTTCCTCGACACTCCCTTCCCCTTATTTTGTTTTTTCCATTTCACTCCCCCTATATAAACCAAGCTTATTATTATTCATTTATTTTTTGCTCTTTTATTCATAAAGTAAGTCTCTGTCTCTCTCCTCATTTTTCTCAGCTCTCTTCTCTCTCTCTCTCTTCGTATTTTCGTCGCTCTCCTCTCTCTTTCTTACTTTTTTCGTCGCCATCGCCATCTCTGCTCCCTCTCACTGTCTCTGTTCGTTCACCACCGTCTCTGTTCGTTCGTCGCCATCGTTCATCACCACTGCCATCTTCGTCTCTCTCTCTCTCTGTCACTTGTCATTCGCATCTCTGTGAAGACATGGCCGGTTCCAAGAAGAAATCTCCATGCAAACCGTGCTCATCGACATCCACGAAGGCATTACCGAGCTCAAAGGTAATTTATGATTTTTGGGCTTTGTTCAAAATTTTAGGGTTTTTTTCAATTTAAGGTTGAATTTGAAATTAGGGTCTATAACAGTAAACAAGGTAAGTTTATAGAGATTTTGTTCAACAATTTTATTTTTTTCTTGAATTCGAAATTTTGGGTTTTTTTTTCAAAAATTTGGATATTTTTTTTTAATTCGAAAATTTTTAAAATTTAGTATTTGGTTGATTCTAATGAACTTTGAATTTGATTTTTATGTCAACAATTAAGAATTTTATTGATAAGTTATAGCTCTTTGCATGTCTAGGGTATATATGAATTAGGGCTCAATTAAGGCTAAATTAGTTAGGCAAAATGGCAGGTTTTAACACGACCTTTACGTGTTTGGCAATTTAATCACGACTTTTCAGACTTTGTCAGAAAAATACATGACCTTTACATTTTTGGCAAAATGATACACGCCGTTAACGGCGTATATCAATTTGCCAAAAATGTAAAGGTCATGTATTTTTCTGACAAAGTCTGTAAGTCGTGATTAAATTGCCAAACACGTAAAGGTCGTGTTAAAACCTGTCATTTTGCCAATTAGTTAAGCATCTTCCTAATTTGTATTAATTAGGGCTCAATTAGTTAAACATGTTCCGAATTTTATTATTATTATTTTTTTTTTAATTTTTTATTAATTGTTTAGTGACAGTGAACTGGTCTTTTGTATCTTGCACAACTGGTTCTTTAATGGTGCTGCTGGTTTGTTTGGTATATGGTTCTTTAATTGTGTTGCTATTTTGTTCTTTAATGGTGCTGCTGGTTTGGTTGAAATGGTGGTGTTTGTTTATTTATTGTTGTTGTATTTGTTTCTGTTGTTTGAAATTTTTGCTTAGTTTATTTGTTTGTGACAGGGCACAAAATTTAGATGTCGATGTGCCCCTTCGTTCTTTAGGGATATAATGGACATGACCGTTGCAGTGCTTTCTGACCGGCAGAAGCAGGCTCTTCAAAAGAGTCCGTTTTATTTTTTTAAAATATGCCTGATATAGCAGTGTTACATAGTAGAGTGGAGGCCTTAATTAGCACATACAAGGCAGATGTGAGTGCCTTTGTGGTAGGTGATAATGTGTCTCTTATTTTTGACCCCGCCGAGTTCTGTGTAACGATGGGGCTTCGACAGGGCGGTCTAAGCGTAGACTTAGACCTTTATTTAAATTTGAAGGCCCTATTCGAAGGTTGGGGTCGAGCAGGTTAAAAAAATTTGAAAATAAAGCATGTAGTAGATTTGTTACTAAAGTTTTCTGTTGATGAAAGTCGTATAGACGACTTCATCAGAATGTATAGTTTGTTAGTTTTTAGTTGTATTTTGTTTCCTTGCTCGTGTTACTCGATCCCCAGGTTTGTTTACCCTTACCTGGAGGATGTGAGTCAAATTTGTGAGTACGCATGGGGAGATGCGACTCATAAATTCTTGCTTGCATCGCTTGTTCGCCACAGTGATTCGACAGACTGAGCTTACTTTGACAGATGTGTGGTTGGGCTGATGGTATGTATATATGTGTTTCAATGTCGTAATACAATAATATTAAATTGTGAGATTGTGTATTTTGACATCATGTGTATGTGTGTAGGCTTGGTTGTAAGAACGTGTGCCTTCTCTGGGCAAACGATCCACGCTCGAGGCGATTCCCCGTCTATTTTGATGGACAGGGAGCACAATGTCGTATACATTTCAAGGGTATTTACATTCCCTTAAAAAAATAATGAGGCATAAGGTAATTTATATAAACTTATAATAATATGTGTTTTCTAATTGTTCTTTATATCTTTTTGGTTAATCGATTTTGTACCTAAATCATTATGATTTGCTTTGCAAGTGTACTCTGTATCGCCTGTTATGGAGGAGCGTGCGTTTGTGGAAGCTCAGGTTTTCCTTTAATTTTTGTCCAGAATTTGTGTTTTAGCATTAGGTACAAGGGACCTTTTAATTTATTTTTTCCTTTAATTTCTGTTTCTTTCATGTACAGGGACCTTTTGAGAGCCGGTTGTTTGCCATGGTTTGTCTTGAGAACGATAAACTTAGACAACAAATTGAACTGTTGGAGTCTCAGTGGAGAGAAACAAAGAATGAAGAAAAAGAAAGAGAGGAAAAAAGTGAGGAAAAAGACGCTGATGATGATGATGGTGTTTGTTTTGCTGAGGAAAAAGAGGAGGATGAGGAAAAACAGGAGGAAAAACATAAGGAAATAGAGGAGGAAAGAGAGGAGGAAAAAGAGGAGGAAAAGAAGGAGGAACGATGGGCTCTGATGATTGTTGAGAAAGAACCTGTTGTGGATGATAATGAAGGTGTGACTGAGTTTGAAAACTTGGACCGACTTGTAAACCTTGTAGTCGAGTATGTTGGTTTGATGGAGGGATCGGATGCTGGTTTGATGGAGGGATCGACTGCTGGTTCGAGGGTGGAGGAGAAACAACAACGCTCCTCAATGGTGAAGAGGGTTCGAGAGAGGGAAAGGCGGAAGTAGACGACGAAGCCGATGGATTTTATGACCCCTCCGTCATCCGGTCCGAAGAGGCAGAAGAAAGAAAAAAAAAAGCAAGAGCCGTTGGTGACCTTGGATGATGATGCGGTAAGTAAACTAGCAATTTTATATTTGTAATTCATGTGATTATTCGTGTTGTTTTTATATAAGTAAGTAATTATTTTGTAATGTAGGAGATTGACAAGAATGACGACGATGAGGATTGTTCGCTGAATCAATACAAGGGTAGAGAGGATTTCTGTGGACATGGGGTTGTCCCGGAAGAGGATGTTGCAGTCATCCGGTCGTTCATGGCAAGCGATCAATAATTATTTTAATTTTTATTTTTATCATACTAATTAAAATTACAAATTTTGGTAGCAAAATTGTGTGGATCAATGACCGAGTTGTGGTCCGAGGGAAATCGATGTGCTCTCTTTTGTTCGGGTCGGAGTTGAATTCGTCACTCATTGATTGCTATATGACTATCCTGCATGGCTGCGATCCTCATCTCTGATTTTTGCCGACATATGTTCAGGTACCTGGTATTTAAATATACTCTATCTATTAATTTTGTTGATTGTTAATTTGCTAAAAAAACTATTGAATTTGTAGAGTGATATGGTGAGTGTAATCGAAAAAATTAAGCATAGACCTCCTCGGAAGGAGGATTATGAGGCGTGTGCTTCTACTTTTAGTAGAAGTACTATTGCGGTGCTTGATGAAATGATGAGGTCCTTGAATGGTGCCAAATATGTTTTCTTTCCCGTGGTGCAAAAATTTCACTTTTACCTACTTGTCCTTAACATTCCCGAAATGAAGTTTGTGTACCATAATTCGATGGATAATTCGACATATCGAGGGATTGGGAAGAGCTTGGTAAGTGATATTATGACATATAAAACTTTATTTTGTAGTGGTTATTTTTCTTTCGATTAAACGTATTTTGTTGCTTTCTCCTTTTTTTTGTAATGTGTAGGCCAAGTGCATGGGATATTATTTGAATAAGCATGTTCATGGAATGGGCATTCGTCAACAGGATTTGGGGTACGGATACCTCAGGGAGTAGATCAGTTTCAAGGACTGTGGCGTGCACATATGCTTGGATATGGAGTGCTACGGTGTAGATTCGCCTGAATTCTGGAGGGCCCATTATAGTTGTTCGATTGACGGCTATCGAGCACGCATGGCAGCTCGCATCCTTAGAAATCCTCCTTCATGTTGACTGTTTGGATGATGCTTTGAACAATATGTCTTGGTTGTGAACAATTTGTCTTTGGAATTTGAACAATAACTGTTTGGTTGTTCGGTTGATATTTGCCTTGTCTGTGGATGATGTTTGGATATGGTTTATGGAATATGGTTTTGTAGAATATGTGGATTTCGAAGAATATGGTTTATGGAACAATACCGGTTTTACCACAGTGGCGTATATACACCGAGGTCTTCTTAGAACAGAGCACAGGCAATAGGTTCGTAGGAAGAGGCCATTGACCTCTAAAACAGCTCGAAGCGTAGAGCCAAGTCAATGGTTAAAAAGTAACTAGGTCGGTTAATTTTAAAAAATGAAGTGCAAACGCTGGAAGATTCACATCGCTCCGCTTCGTTCCTTCCATGTCCTGGCGTAGAACGACAAGGAAGACTCCTCTTTAAATACGTATGTTATGCAGGAGTATTCTCATGCCGGAGGTTAAGCAATAACAAGTCATATCGATGTTAAGACAAGAGGATCAAAGACAAAGCGAAGCGGTCAAGTCAAGAGATGGCGGTAGCTGTCCTTCGAAAGAAGAGTAGCGGCAACTCGATCGGTCGGTAGGCTCACCTAACAGTAATACCACTTTTTCTTCTATCCAGTACCTGTTGTTGATTTATTAGTACCTGTTTTGTAGAAAGAACAGAAAACAAGCAATTAGTACCTGCTTGTTTTCTGTTCTTTCTACAAAACAGGTACTAATAAATCAATAACTGGTACTGCATAGAAGAATAAGTGGTACTAATTAATCAATAACTGGTACTAATTGGAAGTTAAAACATATAGGTAGAAATTGGAGTAGTCATGTATGATGATTCTATGAGATGAAGTGTGTCATCCAATGAAGCGAAGTGTAGTATTAGTGTTTTCTCTTTAGTGTGTAAAGTTCAGGACCATTTTACGATTAAATTCACTGAAAAAACATTTTTATATCTCTTATAAACTAATGTGAAAGTGATCATGGGACGTATGAACATAATTTTTGATCGATATTCGGTGTTTCTATGTGTTCATTACAAGTGGTATTGACGACTCCAAAAGTGGTACTAAATCCCGAAACAGGTACTACCTTACACTATAACTGGTACAACTTTTTGAAAATGTTGACCACAGTTGAAATATTCCATCTTGGTTGACCAAAAGTTGGTACTAATTAATTCATATCAGGTACTGTGTAGTAGAACATCAGGTACTATTTTAAATATATATTGGTACCAGAAGAATAACAAGTATTATTTCAGTTGGGGCACTAATGGAAAAGCAATACTCAACACTTTCGATACCATTTTATATTGAAATAGTACCTGATATTCTTCTATGAAATACCTGATATGAATGAATTAGTACCAACTTTTGGTCAACCAAGATGGAATATTTCAATTGTGGTCAACATTTAAAAGAAGTAGTACCAGACCTACAGTAAGGTAGTACCACTTTATGTAGATTTAGTACCAAATATCGAGCCTTAAGTACCACTTATAATGAACACATAGAAACACCGAATATCGGTCAAAATTTATGTTCATACGACCCATGATCACTCTCACATTAGTTTATAAGAGATTTAAAAATGTTTTTTCAGTGAGTTTAATCGTAAAATGGTCGTGAACTCTACACACTAATGAAAAAACACTACTACTACACTTCATTTCATGGAATGAAACACTTCATCTCATAGAATCATCATACATGACTACTCCAATTTCTACCTATATGTTTTAACTTCCATTATTTTTCATCCAAATCACGTGTTAACGATCCACGTGACATGGTAGACATGAAAGATTAGAAATATCACGATTCTTACGATAGTACCTGACTTAGACAAAATAGTACCACATTTTCTTAAACTTGGTACCTGTTTTCAGTCAGTCAGTACCTACTTTTGTGAAGGATAATTGATTATTTCAACTGTGGTCAACATTTTAAAAAAGTAGTACCGGTCATAGAGTTAGTAAGTACCACTTTATGGTAGATTAGTACCGCATTTATGGTCTTTAGTACCACTTGTAGTGAACACATAGAAACACCGAATATCGGTCGTAAATGATGTTCATACAAACCATAATCACTCTCACATTAGCTTATATGAGATTTAAAATGTTTTTTCAGTGAGTTAAATCATAAAATGGTCATGAACTCTACACGCTAATGAGAAAACACTACTACTACACTTCATTTCATGGAATGAAACACTTCATCTCATAGAATCATCATACATGACTACTCCAATTTCTACCTATATGTTTTAACTTCCACTATTTTTCATCCAAATCACGTGTTAACGATCCACGTGACATGGTAGACATGAAGGATTAGAAATATCACGATTCTTACGATAGTACCTGACTTAGACAAAATAGTACCACATTTTCTTAAACGTGGTACCTGTTTTCAGTCGATCAGTACCTACTTTTGTGAAGGATAATTGATTATTTCAACTGTGGTCAACATTTTAAAAAAGTAGTACCTGTCATAGAGTTAGTAAGTACCACTTTATGGTAGATTAGTACCGCATTTATGGTTTTTAGTAATACCTTGTAGTGAACACATAGAAACACCGAATATCGATCGAAAATGATGTTCATACAAACCATAATCACTCTCACATTAGTTTATATGAGATTTAAAATATTTTTCGTTGAGTTTAATCATAAAAATGGTCATGAACTCTACACGCTAATGAGAAAACACTACTACTACACTTCATTTCATGGAATGAAACACTTCATCTCATAGAATCATCATACATGACTACTCCTATTTCTACCTATATGTTTTAACTTCCACTATTTTTCATCCAAATCACGTGTTAACGATCCACGTGACATGGTAGACATGAAGGATTAGAAATATCACGATTCTTACGATAGTACCTGACTTAGGCAAAATAGTACCACATCTTCTTAAACGTGGTACCTGATTTCAGTCGTCAGCACCTACTTTTGTGAAGGATAATTGATTATTTCAACTGTGGTCAACATTTTAAAAAAGTAGTACTGGTCATAGAGTTAGTAAGTACCACTTTATGGTAGATTAGTACCGCATTTATGGTCTTTAGTACCACTTGTAGTGAACACATAGAAACACCGAATTTCGGTAGCAAATGATGTTTATACGACCCATAATCACTCTCACATTAGTTTATATGACATTGAAAATTTGGTTAATTAAGTTTAATCATAAATTGGTCACGAACCCAACGCATTAATGGAAAAACAATACTTAATACACTTTTGGTACCTGTTTTTCTTGAATTAGTACCTACAACAACACAAAAAAGGTACTGCCTTACTCTATGATAGGTACTAATTTTGAAAATGACCAAATTTGAAGTAATCATTTTTTTCGTACTTTCTACAAAGTAGGTACTAATTGCTCAATACTGGTACTGAATAGAATAATAAATGGTACTAATTCAAAAATAACTGGTACTAATTGATCAAAAGACATCATCCGACAAAAAAAAAGTACAATTGACCAAATGCAAAATACACCTAGCAAAAACAAAATACACTTGGGCACCAAAAAAAATACACATGCCCAAAGAACAAAATACATGAGTGATCTAGATACGTTCTTTGCACGTACGTCGATTGTGTCCACGACGACCATAACGCTTACACCGTCTAACCGCAACATCAATTTGTGAAGAAATTCTTTTTTTCCCTCCTACGTCCGGGCTGAGGTCGTACATCCGGAGCATGAATGACATCATCATGATATATCGAGGAAGAGGCCACATTATGATCGTAATTAGGTATAGGGTTAATGGTACCTTGATAAGCTTGCCTATACATCCCAACCCGATAATATGGATCACAAAAATCATAGATGGACATTGACTTACTCTCAACACAAGCACATGCATGCTTACATGGCATCTTAGATAGTTTCCATCAACAACCTCAAACCTCCATTCACTTGATTGCATGATTTTGAGACTCCGGGAAGCATCGTAGCGAGATGAAATTATTTTTTCAAGCTTAGGACACAACGAGCCATTAAACCGTGACCCTCTTTCATGTCGATCGTGCATCATGGTCATAATTTGCTTCCGTATGTGATCGACCATGGCTACGATAGGCATAAGTCGTGCCGACTTCACCCAATTATTCCAACATTCCGCTTGATTATTATTCATGATCCCCCAACGGTCTCCGGTAAATAAAGAATTCGTCCAACAACTTGGGTTAGAATCCTGAAGGAACTTTATAGAAAGAGGCATAGTGGTCACTATATTATTTATATGCATATCAAACTCTTGCCTCGTAGGAGCATACGTAGCTTTCTTAAAAATCAAGGACCAATGCTTCTTATTATTAAGTGGGTAGCTCTTCAAAACCTACAAAAAAAAAGAATAATAATGAAAACAAATTGCAAA
>CACSLK010026087.1:7400877-7420697 GCA_902706635.1 Striga hermonthica | reverse complement strand
TTGACAGTGCTACCCAAAATAAATTAGGTATTTTATTTCTTTCTTCTTTTCCTGATGATGCTGTGCTGCGGCTTTATATACGTGGAAATTTTTTCTATTTTCCCCTTTCCTCGAAAAAAAAAAACAAATTAGATCTCAATTTTGTTTCTTCATCCGAGCACCCACAATACTTTGGGTCTCTTAGAAAAAAAATTATATGCCATGTAAGAAATAGACCTAGTCTATAAAAAAGTGTTTTCTAATGCAATTAAAAGTGGACCTAGTCTAACTTATGTGACAATAAAAAATGAGACCTAGTCCACACTTGGGTCTATTTTAGATCCAAGTACAAACCCAAACACTCATCATTTATTTGTCATTTATTTTTCTTTTAATAAATGAAATATATTAGAGCATTTTTATTGGTTGTCATGTATTCTAGACCTAGTACTTTTTTGTTTTGCATTAGAGCATCCACAATGCTTTGAGTTCAATCACAATAAGATGTATGCCACATAAAAAATAGACCTAGTCTAAAAAACTTTATTCTCCAATGCAAACAAAAATGGACTGGGTCCTGCTGATATGACAGCCAGAAAAAGAGACCCGGTCTACACTTAAGTCTATTTTATACCCAAGTAGAGACCTAGTCTTCTTGCATTGGAGTGAATTTTATCAATTTTAAAATTTTTTATCTATGTCATCAAATACTTGGGTTTATTTACATACCACATAGGCAAGACTAGACTCAATGCATTGTAGATGCTCTTAGATAGAATTTGGATTTTTTTAATTTGAATTTGTTCATATCATTATGGACTTAAGTCTATTTATTTATCACATATACAAACGAGACCTAAAGCATGAATGCTCTAATGCTTCAAGTGTAAAGCACACAAATAAATACTCGAGAGGCGGGGAAGCGCCTGTCTTTTCACAATAAGTCTTATTTATTTTACCCTGTGCTGGACACGTAGGAAACAACCCACGCGTGAATGATGCATTTGGGCCAATAAAAGCCAGCCACGTATGCGATCCCCACAGTCAGGTACCAATTACCATCACCGCCAGGTGACGGAATCATATGGAAAGAAAGATAAATACCAGGAAATACAAGGACCAAATTGAAAGAAGAGGTGGTAGTATTTGAATCACTCGTCTCACTCTCTTTCTTTCTCCTCTCTCCTCCAAAACCCCTTTTCGCTCTTTGGTGGCGGCCTTTTTCCTCCCTCTCTCTCTCCCTCCTAGGGTTTCTTTCTCTCTCTGTCCAAGCAAAAATCCTCCTTCCGCCGTCATGGCCGCCGTTGCACCTCCGGCAGATCGTATCCTTTTTCATGGCGTGTGCTTTGTAGCTTTTATCGTTTTATTGGCTTTCTTTTGTAGCTGGCTCTGTGTTCAATCTTTATTTTAAATCTTTTAGTTCTGAGTGCATACAAATCGATGTTATTTGAACTTATATCTTGGTTTGATTCTTGTGCTGTGGTAGATCTGAGTTTGTTGAATTTGATGATGTTGCATCGAGTGTTATTCAGATTTGTCTGAGGTTCCGTCCTTGTTTGTTTTCTTTTTTATGTAGGAATTTGTTTTGGCTTGGAGATGATTCTGTAGCGTGGTTTAATAATTGTTTGCCGAAGTGCTGAAATATTTTGATTTTTTTTTTTTAAATTGTTCATTTTGTGATGTATGGTGGGTTATTCTTGGTGGGATGGAGTTGGCTGTGTTAATTCTTATGAAAGAAGTTTCAACTAGTTCCCACGGTCTGTTTTTATTATTAAATTGAATCAGTATGAGTTCTCGTGAGGGAACGTTTAGATTCGTATGGTTTTCGAACCAACTGAAGTTCAGATTACTTACCCTTTATTCATGACATGCGTGTTTTGGATATTGGACTCTATTGGGGGTAAAATGTCTTCCTTTACTTGGTTCTACTACAGAAGCTGCAGATTTGTTGCAGAAACTATCTTTGGACTCGCAAGCAAAAAGTTTTGAGGGCCAAGATTCTGCCAAAAAGGTGCTTGCTTGCAGAATTTCATATTTATAGGAACTCTGCTACTTTTATGTTGTTTGTAATCATGAGCTATGTTCTTAAACATGAATTTCTAATGTTGTGTGCAGCCGTCAGCTGATTCCAGTAACATGGCTAATGGAATTCCGTCGGATCGATCTGTTACACCTTTGTTGCCGGATTTAATGGATCCGGCTGTTTGCTATGTTCCAAATGGTGCTTATCCTGCATATTATTACGGCGGTATGTGTGTTACCTATGAATCTGAAGAGCTTTTGTTTGCAGATCTTATCCAGCATGTTAGTCTGGGTCGTTCATTGGATTTCTGTTCATGAATTTATGCTATGTTCTATGTGATTCATCTGTCTTAATTTTTATTCAGGATTGGATGGTAATGACTGGGAGAGTTACACAAGATACATGAATCCGGAGGGAGTGGAGATGACTCCAGTAAGTAATCTTGAGTTTTGAGTGCCATCTTCTTTCTTAACTTGTGTGATTGATTAGAAAATTTAACTATTTTTTCTTCCCATGAAATATCACAGGGAGCGTATGGGGACAATGGATCCCTAATATATCACCATGGCTATGGCTATACCTCTTATGCACCGTATTCACCTGCTACGTCCCCCGTACCAACACTGGGACATGATGGACAGTTGTATGGAGCTCAGCACTATCAATATGCAGCTCCTTATTTCCATTCGTTGACACCAAATGGTCAGTACCCTACGCCAGCTGCCCCAGCCAAAGGTGAGATTGCCACCTCTGCAAAGGCAGACCAAGCGCCATTGTCCGTGGATTCTTCTAATACAAAATCCAGTGGTATCGCCAATGGTGGGGTTGGCAAGGGGAATAATGGTACAGCGACAACAAGATCAACTTATCAAAATTCATCAGTTAATGCTAATAGTACCTACGGAAAAGGTTCTTTGCCAGGAGGAATTCCTGTGTCTGGTTATCAGGATCCAAGATTTGGATTTGATAGTTTCCAGACACCAATTCCATGGTTAGAGAATCAGTATTTCTCAGGGCAGCAAAGGCCTGTTACCAGCTCGTCAATGACTTCGACTGGAAGTAGTGTTCCTCCGTCCAGGGATCAGAATTTCCGGCCTCACGTGATGGTATATCTTCATAGTATTGTTATCTTTTGGTGTTTTTGTAATAAGATGTGCATGATGTTCTTATCTAATAAGATTTGTCTAACCCTCAAAATTTTCAGAGAACACTCTTGACGTTAAACTTTTTTCACCAACTTATGATCAATGGTTACATTTTATGCGAAAGTGAAAGTCATTGTTCGTTGTATAATACTTTCCGAGGGAAATCAACATGATGTAATTGTCAATGACATTTTACGTGAAATTGATATCCATACAAAGTTGCATACTCTTTTTTATTTTATTTTAATTGGGCATTGTCTTCTAGTGAATATGTGCGGCAGATCTGGGTGAAGTACTTTCATTTGTTGAGTATACAGTTGATGTGTGATATCTTACTGGCTTTACAATGTTTTTCATTCTCAGGGTTTGCATAACCCAAGGCCAATCAACTCTGCTGGTGGATATATGAATAGAATGTATCCCAATAAGTTATATGGCCAGTATGGAAATTCTTACGGGTCAGGTCTGGGCTATGGGTCTAATGGTTATGACTCTCGAATCAATGGACGTGGTTGGATGACTGTTGATAGCAAGTACAAGACGAAAGGAAGAGGAAATAGCTTTTACAGTTATGGATATGACAGTGTGGATGGCCTCAATGAATTGAACAGAGGACCAAGAGCCAAAGGTAGCTCTAAGAATCCTAAGGCCTTCTCACCGGTGGCTTTGGCTGTCAAAGGGCAAAATATACCATTAACTGGGGTTGCCGATAATGAAAATAAATCAAGCATCACTCTGGATCGGGAACAATACAACAAACCTGATTTTCCTGACACCTATTTGGATGCCAAGTTCTTTGTTATCAAATCGTACAGCGAGGATGATGTCCACAAGAGCATTAAGTACAATATCTGGGCCAGCACTCCAAATGGTAACAAAAAACTGGATGCAGCTTACAATGAGGCTCAACAGAAGTCTGGAGGCTGCCCCGTTTTTCTTTTCTTCTCTGTAAGCATTATGTACTTTGATGGTGGTTGCTTATTAGGGTTTGTTAACTTTATATGTACTGACCTACTTTTCTGTCTTGGTGGTTAGGTCAATACGAGTGGCCAATTTGTTGGAGTTGCTGAAATGGTTGGTCCTGTTGATTTCAACAAGAATGTTGAGTACTGGCAGCAGGACAAGTGGGTTGGCTGTTTTCCTGTTAAGTGGCATATAGTGAAGGATGTACCGAACAGCTTGTTGAAACACATAACCCTTGAGAACAATGAGAACAAGCCTGTAACTAATAGCAGGGACACCCAGGAGGTATGTATGTTCATGCGCTGTGGTTTATTGTAATGTTGAACAGAAGAAACTATATATTCAGTAAAATGCCTTTTTTTAATATAAAAATTGCACAGCAATAATGGCAGTGAAATATGATAAATTCCTATCTGCAGGTGAAACTTGAGCAGGGGCTTCAAGTGCTGAAGATATTTAAGGATCATACAAGCAGACAATGCATCCTGGACGATTTTGATTTCTACGAGGATCGTCAGAAAAAAATTCAAGAGAAAAAAGCCAAGCAACAGCTGTTCCAGAAACAGGTAAATAGGTGTTTTGAGACTTAGCTGTACGTGCTGCAGTGCCTATGTTAATGATTATTATGTAACCTTCAATAACTGATATTATGTATAGGCTAAAATGTGGGAAGGCAAACCCACTGAGGAGAAGGCGAAAGAATGCAAGGAAAATGCAAATGGCGATTCTAAAACCAACAAGTCGCTGGAAGTGGAATCTGTCGAAACTGTTGCTAGTAATGGGGACATCAAGACTCCAGAAGACAACTCGATTACAAAAGCTGTAGATGCTGTTTTGGAGAAGAAACCAAGTTCGAATGGGGTTCCGAGTTGTTGATAGCTTTGCCATTGAGAAGGGTGGGGGCCCATGGAAACATAATTGGTGAAGATTGGGATGACCTTTGGTGTTGGATTAGAGCTATTAAGGATTGGGCTGCCCCTTCAGTTTGATGCTTTGATTCCCAAGGGCAAGGGCAGGAAGTGTTGTCATGCAGGGTGCCCCATTTCTCCTCATAAATTAATCTGTCAAGTGTCCATTGGGTCTTTATGTAACTTTGGGTGTGGGGGATTTTTAGGGTTGTTTTTCTTTTTATCCTTTCCTTAATTTTGTCGCGTTTTAGTTTCTTTTCTTCTTTTTCAAACACAGTTCTTTGAAGAGATGATTATGGACTCTTGCAGTTGCAGCTTCATATGTTTGGATATGTTTTCAGTAGCTTTTCTGTGTTTGTTAGGTTAAAAAGCAGATGGTTATGTACTGTTGTTTTCTTTGGGAGTGGATTTTGTCTTTACTGTTCATTTTATTATTATTTTTTATTTTCAAGTAAGAAAAAAGAAATTAAAAAGATCTGTTTGTTGTTTTATCATTGGTTTTGTGATGCAGCGAAAGCGTGAACGAATGAGAAAAAATATAATACGAGATGCTCTCTCGAACTTGGGAACTTGGGATACTCTCCCGAAATTAAACGATTAATTTTTTATTCTCAAATTCAACTCCAATAACAAATCATAGTTGCCCTTTAAATAAACTTGTAACCCTAAACTCAGCTTATTCCCGATTGAACAGGATTTGCCCTCGAATCCGACCCGTGCCCGTTGGAGAAGTGTGTCCCACTTCGTCCTCGATCAAACACGAAGCTTGAATAATGCCCAACCACATCGAAGGTAAACACAAGCATGGGCAAGAAATGAGCTAATGCAAAGGCACACGTACGTGCCTCCATACGCATATTCCACAGAGTAGAATGAACATCAAACATACCACAACGGTCGCCGCGCTCAAATTCATAATAATGGCCCACCATCCCGTTGATGGGAGATTTCACGATACACAACTGGAAAACAGACCACAAGGGATTCATCCTCGGCCCCCAAAAACCATCTTTGGCTAAGATGTCCCGAAAATTGGGTCCAAATGATGGTTTTTCGGGAGAAGGGTCAACCGTGGCGATGTCCCACGTGGAGCTCAAAGTGTCGCCCCTATGTGTCTCCGGCACTGGAGGCTCGTCATAAAAAACGGGCAGACCATCGTAAATTAGCCCGTCAACGTGATCCTCGTAAATGTCAAGAATGTCAGCACGTGATGACCAAATTCGCGGCCAAAATCCCTCTGAACAAGCCCATTCTTTGTACCCACTTCACAGGCCCAAAAATATGGAAAAATGCTATCCGACCCATGGGACAAATAAATTGAATTGGGCCGTGCCTTCGCAGGCCCAAAAGAATGAAAGAAATCTGGTTCTCTGCTGCGTCTTTGCGCATCCCCCAAATCGTCCCATCGCTGCATCTTTTCCACGCCTCTGTGAAAACCGAAAAATTGAGCACCCCTATGCCCAACCTCATTACTGCTGACTCGCCGCACATCGGCCCTGCGTGGAGGTCTGTCGAAAACATCACTCCACCGTAAGTCTTGGTCCTGATTTTGGTCCCTCGATATTTCATCATAAACATCACCGGTCAACGGTGGCGGTGGTGATCGTCGGCGGGGCGCCCCGCCGTAATCTCGACCCCCACGACCTTCGCCTATCCGTCCGCGATGGCCCCGGTCAGCCCCTTCGCGTCTCGCACGAGTCTCTTCCATCATGGTGTTCATGGCCATGCGAATCTCCTCAATCCCCGACGAGAGGTCCGTGAATCGGTCGTCCACTCCTTGGAATCGCTCTTCCATACATTGGAAACGATCGTCGACGGTGTTGTCTCTCTTAGGTGGCATCGTAAATCGTCGCTGGTCTCTGGATACCAACTGATGTAGCGAAAAACGTTCAACTCTATGGCTGTTGGCATTGTATTATGTTACTAGTCGGACCCTGAACTAGTCATTCGGAATAGATAATCTTTTGTTTTATTCTGTTAAAGTTTAAAACTTAATTAGTTTCTCTTGACATTAGCTTTCATATTTCGAAGACGACAACTGGATCTGACTTGTGGCTCTTCTCCACCACCACGAGCAAGGTGGTCGTCGACCAGGGAAATTATTTTTTGGCATTTTTTTTTGGCTACGGTGCCAATTACGTTCTTTCCGGCGAGAGAAGATTAATTGTAGAGATAAAATAAAGTGATGAAATTGTTGATTAGAGAGGAGAATTGATAACTGCATTCGAGAAAAGTGTTGAGTGGTTTGGTGACGATCCCATTAAATTCGCACGTTGCTAATATAACTCAACTTGCATCTTAAATATTACTAATAATCAGTTTTGAGTTTAAATCGTTTATATGCAAATATAATGTAACTTTATGTTACTTTTGCTAATAAAATTAAGGGTAAATTGCACTTTTGGTATCCAAACTAAAGTTCATTTCGGAATCAGTACCCACTTTTTGATAGTTGCAAAATGAATACCCAAACTTTTATTCCGTTTGCGACGTTAGTACCCGGCGTTAGTTGTCCGTCAAAAGGCCGTTAGTCGTCACGGTTAGCTGTTAAAATGGAGGGAAATGTGTTTTTTTTTGCGCGCCTGTTGTACTCTATATATTTATGGCTTAATGTAGCCATATTTTTCCATCAAAAATCGCAGTTTTGAACAGAAATTGGGAAAAATCCGAAAAAAAATAAAAAAATGAGAAGTAATTTTAGCAGTTCTTCTTGGAATAATAACTTTCCTGGCAAAAAATGTTGGTGTCTTTTTGGTGAAGAGCTCCCATCTAAGACATCATGAACAAAAACCAATCCCGGAAGAAGATATTGGGCATGTCCAAAATACGGGGTATTATTTTTGATTTTTCTTTTTTATCATATTCATAAAAAAATTTATGATTGTATTATTCTCTCTTGCAGACAATTGAATATTGTGGATTTTACAAGTGGTTGGATCCAGAAATGTGTGCTCGTTCCAAACAAATAATACCCGGACTGCTTTCAAAAATCAACAAGCTTGAGGATGAGGTCAATGACTTCATGATAAGAGAAGGAAAATTGGAAGCTGATTCGAGGAAAGCCAATAGCAAGAATAAGAGTTTGGAAAAACAACTAGCTGCATTGAAAAAAAAAAAAAAAATCCATTGTAAAAGTAGGAGTCTTTTTTCTACTTGTAGTAATTGTGTTCTATGTACTAAGTAGCAAAAATTAGCAATTAACAAATGCAACTTATGTAATCAGCATTTTCCAAGTCAATGAAAGCAGCATTTTCATTTTCATTTTCCAACATATGTATCCTCTGTCTGAACTCAATCAAAGAAAATGAACTCAATCAACATTATCTTGACAATCTATTATAAATAGAAATCCACAGTCAATCACCACAAAAACACATTCCACAGCCTTGTTCAAACCACAATCCATCATAAAAAATCCATCATCATAAATAGAAGTCCACAGTCAAGCCAGAATCATCAAAGATATCATTATCCCATCACAACACAATTAAAACAAAATAAATCCAAATAGTCAAACAAAATAATTTCAGAATAAGCCAACACAAATCCAGAGTTACTTGTTTGCAGCATTATCCTTACCAGGAGTTGCCCCATTCCTTGGCCTCAAAGCAGCTCTGATGTTGGAGACTGTTATGTAATTCACACCTCCTTTCACCACAACAGGACAAGTGACTCCCTCAGATTGAGTGACCTGCATTTGTACAAGTGATTAAGGAATTATTTTGCACAAAGAACTCAAAATCCAATCCAACTAAAATAAAATTTTCACTTCTATAGCACAATAACTCACATTGACAGTCTGTCCTTGATCCTCATTGCCATTTCCATCCAATTGACTGCTTTCTCTTCCTTGTTGTTCTTGTCTTTTCCTGAAACTATAAAAATAGACAAAATAAATTTGACAAATTTAAATCAAAACACAGAGTAAAAAACATAGTAAATGAGGATGATGTACAATTAAAAAAGAAGATAAAAATGGTAAATTACCCTATTTCTGCTAGCTTCAGCATCATTGTTGTTGTTTGCAGGTGTTGGTGCAAGTGACTGACTTGAGAAAACATTGTCAGTAGCATTGTGGCCATGTCAAGAGGCTGAGATTCACTCACTGGGGTCTCCTCTTGTTCTTCATTTTGGTCAGCCTTCTTATGCTTTCTAGCATTGTGGCCATGTTCTCCACAAACTCTGCATGTCACACTCCTCTGGTGCTTTTTCAATCTCAGGGGATTATGAGGCAATGCACTTGGTGGCTCAGTTGGATTTCTTATCCTTGCCTTCTTAGGTCTTCCAGGTCTCTTCACAATTGCAGGAGGGATAGGTGGGGGAAGCTCAACATTAGGCCACAAATCAGGACCATTTATCCCTAATATTGGCAGTTCATATGCCTTTCTATATGTTTTAACAGTGTACAAATGATCAACATACCACCCTGTTTCTTCTTTTCTACACCAAATGGCAGAAATAGCATGCTTACATGGGAGCTCAGTCAATTCTCACTTTCTACAAGAACAAGATCTTCCAAGAACATCAATAGTGTGCTGTTCAAAAGGCCCCATGATTTGAAAATTCCACTCATCAGACCTCATAGGAATGAGTTCTCCTGCCTTCTTCATGTTCCCATCCAAATCATTTTTATCCTAGGACAGATACCACCATCCCATTTCTTTGCTTGCTCCATGTTGGTATGCATCCTTGCCATCATGATGTTTCTCACTGTATCAAGCAGCCCAATGATGTTTTTTTCTCTAGCAGACAGAATAAGTGAATTAAGCTCTCACACATGTTATTGGTCAAGATATCACATTTAGGTGTTAAACTAAAGTGAGATCTTGACCACTGATTTGGAGGCTTCTTCACTAGCCACTCATAAGCCTTAGGATCAACAGACTTTAATTTATCCATTCTTGCTTTGAACTCTTCCACCCTAGTACATCTTGCAGCAGCTCACAGTTCCTTCTTTATTGCCAAACCTAAAAAACCATCCTTCTTCATGTTGCTATGAAGGTGCTGAACACAAAATCTATTTTCTGCCTCTGGGAACAAACTCTCAAAAGCTGGTATTAGTCCCTTCTGTTTATCACTCATGAAGGTCCATTTCTCAGCCTCACTTATGCCAATATCATCCCCCAACAGAGATAAGAACCAAAGCCATGAATCTTTGGTTTCAGCTTCTACAACTGCCCATGCTATTGGAAACATGTTGTTGTTGGGATCAGTCCCACAAGCAGTCAACAACTGACCCCCATAGCATCCCTTCAAAAAACACCCATCAACCCCAACCACCTTTCTACAAGCTTTGAAACCCTCCTTACAAGCTTTAGAACACACATGTTCCCTAAACCCTGTTATTTGTATCTTAGGATTTTTTTTGACTTCTTTCATAAAATGTTTACCCACCCAAGTTGACTTTATAGCAGAATTATTATAGCTCCAAGCACAATTAGTGTGTTCATCACTGAACACCTTAACTTGCCAAGTACTGCCATGTTGCATTGGAGCAACATATGCTTTCCATTCACAACCATCAGTCTTGCACCTTGCCCTAAGCCTTCTGCTGTCATTCCTATCGAAGAAAATTGACTTCCCAGCCCTAAAGCAGTAAGTCTCAATGGCAGACTTTGCCTCTGCTTTGGTACTACAAACCAGTCCTAATTTAAGGGTTGGCTTCCTACTATCTGTAGTAGGGTTGTACTTGGGATACTTTGGCATGCACAAGTCATCTTCATCAGAACCAACCAAACTCTTAAGCTCATCACTACTATTGACTGGTTCTAATGTGTCCCCTTCTAATCTAGAACTAACTTCATCTCCCAACATGTTTTTCAGAGGGTGGGAAATCTTACCTATGCCAACAAACTCAACATCATGATCAACGTATTTCTCATACAACCTATCATCCTCCATCATGTCATACTCAGAATCAATTAACACATCACTATCATCACTGTCACTATGACCATCACTATCATGTTCTACAATTGGATCAGGGTGTCCTTATGTTTGTGGTGTTGCTGTGTTAATGTCATCAAGAAAGGAAAAATCAAGAACAAGTTCTTCATCTTCATGCAAAGTAGAAGGTAAACTAGAAGGCAAAGTAGAAGGCTGCATAGGTTGTGGATGGTTTAAATGTTCAATGTAAATGAGAACCTCTCTATTAAGAGGAATAAACTTCATAATATCAAGCACATCAGAATCACTGGACAAGATTTTTGCTCCCCTATACAATGAATGACCATATTGATGCCAAAACCTAATATTTTGCTCCTCATAACCTAATTGTTTGGCAAAATCATTCATTTCAATAGACCCAACATGTCCCCATCAACACCATCAAAATAATCTACAAAACCCCCTCTGTAATACCTTGACAAGCTTTCAATCATCTCCCCTCCATGGAAAAATTTCAATGTGAACTTCGTATCCTCATCTGGGCAACATTAAAAAATAAAAAAAATTAAAACCTTATATTCAAGCAGTGTTAAAGCAAAATCGAGCATATTACATGACTTTAAGTAGTGTTAAAGCAAAATTCACATGAAACATACTGTATACTGGAGTTCTTTTCGTATCTGCTCGATCTCTTTTCGCCATAGAATCGATTTGGAATTTCAATAATCGGGTGGGATTTGAAATACACAGGCGGCAATTACTGGACTTTACTTGCAAATTGAAGATTCAAGCTGCAATTTGAGGAATCGCGTTGAAATTTGAAGAGTCAGGCTTCAATTTGAGTAATCGAGATGAACATTGGAGAAAACGAGCAGCAATTAGAAGAATTCAGTTGAAAATTCTAAAATCGGGCTTCGATTTGAGGGTTCGATCATCATTTTGATGAATGAATTGAAAAAAAATTGAAAAGTTAGGGTTTTTTTTTCAGGAACACGAGAAATTGGGGAAAAAATGCATTCAAACCCTAACTGCGATGTTAGTCAAAATCGTTAACGACTAACGGCCTTTTGACGGACAACTAACGCCGGGTACTAACGTCTCA
Organism: Striga hermonthica; assembly: GCA_902706635.1. Classification (NCBI taxonomy): domain Eukaryota; kingdom Viridiplantae; phylum Streptophyta; class Magnoliopsida; order Lamiales; family Orobanchaceae; genus Striga; species Striga hermonthica. Next base: position 7,408,691 of record CACSLK010026087.1, on the reverse strand, counting down.
AACGGAATAAAAGTTTGGGTATTCATTTTGCAACTATTAAAAAATGAGTACTGATTCTGAAATGAACTTTAGTTTGGGTACCAAAAGTGCAATTTACCCTAAAATTAATGTTATGTATTGAAAATTTTCTAATATTGCAAATACTACTAATATTGTTCATAGAGTAATTTTCTCAAGTGAAAATTCGCTTAGGAAAAAGGATGTTTGAAGAGAAATTTACACATTTTACATCCCATACAGAAAATAATATCAAAATTACGATCTCAAAACATTTTAATCATAAGTACGTTAGCCAATAATTAAAATGAGATTTGGTGCGGTGAAATTGGCCTAATTAACCGTTAAATGCATTTACATACTTAATTCCTTTGCACTTATCTTTACACTTACATGATTTTCGAGAAATGGGATTCTCTCCATCTTTACACTCAACCGCCTAAAAAGAAGAATTGAAATTCTCCATCTCTCTCTCCATATCTCGAGAAGAACATCATCCCCCAAAAAAACTTCAAATCTCAATTCAAAAAAAAAAAAAAAAACCTCGTCGCCTGAACCTTTTATCGCCGACAAACCTCCAGCATCAAAAGGACGTCTTTCCGAGCAGTCGTCCAACGTCAGCGGGTTACCCAGAACCTTGGACCCTTCTCTGACGAGCCGTCTCAAAAGCGCAGTGCACCATATTTGCCGGTGAAATTGTGAAGAACAATGGCAAAGGAAAATAAACTCGAGAGCAAACACTCCAAAAGTGAAGACGAAGCAAGGATATCTCGCTCCCAATCTCGTCGCACATCCCAATTCAACCCCCCGAGCGAAAGATTGTACAAGAAAAGCTTCAATTTCAGAAAATAGAGCCTACTTTTCGTGCCAAAAATTCTAACCAAAAGACCGCCGAAGGTGAGTCGGACGACGACGACGATTTCGTCTCACATCATAAAATGAAACAAAAAGCAAAAAAGATGACCCCAGACACCAAGAATAAGGGGGTTCGAAGAAACAGGGTTGAGGCCAAAATTGTTGATATGAAGCAAGAAAATTCGTGTGAGAGCGACGATGATTCCTCTGGGATGCTTGATGATATAGAACATGCAAAGCTCACATCGTTAGTTAGAATATGACTACGTTTTGAAGTAGTACTGTTTGTCTTTTGTGTATGGAGAGTTGAACCATGTTAGTACTATTTGGCATTGTGTTGTGTTGCATTTTTTGTTTTGTTTTGTTTTTTTTTTTCTTTTTCTTATTTCTTGGTGAACTTCAGTGAAGGAATATTGGTGCTGTTGCTTTTGGATATTTGATTTGCATGAGGTTAACCTATCAAAATGCACTTTTCGGATAAGCAATACACTTATACTTCCGTTTATTATATATGTATGTACACATAAGATAAACAGTTCACAAACATATTTTGATTCTGCAGTAACCCGATAAACAATATATAAACATATACTTATATGTAGAACTTATATAGTAATGTATATTACACCTACCATTTAATTTACATATATATATATATATACATAAGATAAATATTATATAAACATATTTTTTGTTAGCACACATACAATTTATTGTACATATATATACACATAAGTTAAACATTATATAAACATATTTTTTATTAGCACTTAAACCGGTTATTGTACATATAAATATATATATATATATATATACCTGAGATAAACAATATATAAACATAGTTTTATTAGCACACAAACCGATTATTGTACATATATATACGTAAGATTAACAATATATAAACTTATTTTTATTCTACGATAACCCGATAAACAGTATATAAACATATACTTATATGTAGAACTCATATAGGTTTGAATTACAACATTCATTTATTTTATAAAATAGTCCTGTACAAGTGTACCAAAAGTAAGGAATAACCTAATAAACATAACATATAGTTCAGTAATATTATTACAACGTAAAAATTTACCCATACCACAAATAAAACAATAAGTAAATACATCAATCTAATTTTGTTTCACTCTCTTCGGATTTGAAATTGGGATTTGAACATTAATCTAAGTACATATGTACTTCTCTACTTTGAACTTGTATTGGTTTGTTATTGCATGGTGGCTGAGCAACTTCATCACTTCATTTTTATCTCTGAAAGATTGGCCGACCACAACATCCCAAATCATACTTCCATCGACACCACATTCAAGTATCTAGAGTTGTTTATCTCCTGATTATCTTCCGTATACTTAACTGTTTCCAGCATTGTATCTGCAGCATGTTCGACAAATGCTCTATAAAATTCATCTCTTTCAGTTTGCCCAAGCGCCGGTTCAAGACAATTTAACCCTTCTATATCATACACATACGAATATGTTGACATTGGCATTATGCCTCGAATGGGTGAGGTGACGTTTATTAATTTTTTTTTAAAACCACACACAAGGGTAACTTTGTGTAATCACACTCCTTCAATTTCAATAAAATATAGAAATGTAGGCTGCTATCATCATCCACATTCATAGCTGGATATCCATCTTTCACTTGATACTTCATCTCCAGATCATTTGAATACGCGTTTACCTTCAGTTTATCAAAAACAATATCTTGGAGCTGATTGTAGTTACATGATGAACTAATCAAAATACCTCCGATATCATAATTCACGTATTCATTGTTGATCCATACTCCATTATGATGTAAAAACACATTTACATCATTCATGTTCCTGAAAAATAAACAGATTCGCTTGAGGTTAAAAAAAACAAAATGAAATGAATAACGGATAATGAACTATGTATTAAAAAAATGAAATCTGAAATTTAAAAAAAAAAATAAAGCTGAAATTAATAAAAAAAACCAACAAATACGTTTCTTTACATGGAAAAAAAACAAAAGCTCTTTGATTCATTTACAAAGACAAAAACTGAAATTATTAAAAAACAAAGAAACAAAAGCTAACAAATTATTAAACGAAAAAACAAAAATGTTTCTGAAATTTACAAAAACAAAAGCTGAAATTATTAAAAAAAACCCTCTAATTTATGTATTTATGTAAATATTTCGTAAACATGAATATATCTTCAAACGTCTTTGATTCCACGACTACTTCACGATTTTTTGTCACGAACAACAACCTCTTTTTTTTTCGTTGCAAGAATATTTTGATATGATAATCCTCGTTTTGGTACGCAAGAATCTGTTGACGACGATTCTCCTGTTCTTTAATTTTGAATTCTTGATTTCCTGAATTATAAGGAATCACGATCGCCATGTTTTCCATTTTTTTTCTGTTCAACGTGTGTACCCTTTTTTTTCATCAATCTCGCCTTCTGTAGATGACTATCGATATATGGAGAGAGAAGAAAGATATCTGATGATTTATCAAAATCTTGTAATTTTGGAAAAAAAAATCACTACTGAATCCTCTTTTGATTATGTTTCCTACTAATTGTATTTATGTAAATATTTCTAATCTAGGGGTTACATATGTATTTTTCCCATGTTTGAAAGGTACATGTAGGGATGGCAATGGATGACAAACCCGCTGGGGGGACCCCCCCGTCACCCGCCCCCATTAGGGAAAATACCCCCATCACTCGTCTCGGGTCCAGATATCCCCCAGGCCCGGCACCCGTGTGGGTGACGGGTACCCATCGGGTGACACAGACCCGATTTCACTCAATAAAAGCAACACAATGACACAACCATAAGGCAATCATAGATAAAGATCATTGTTCGCATGCAGCTTAATGAGTTCATCTAAATGATCAACTACCATCCATCAAGTTTAGTAGCTCAAAATACACAACTCCAGAAGTGCCAATCCAACAAGTTTTACGAGTTCATCAAGGGCATCTCCAATCCAAGGATTACAAGTTCAACACGACAAATAATAGTTCATGACACTAAATTACTTAATATATTAAAATTGCGAGCAAACTGGAGTGCTGTGGAAAGCTTGGAGGAGGTCATCTCGGCAGACAGTAGGGCCATGTCAAAGTAGGAGTTTCTGGATTAAAAGAAAGAAGTAGTACACATTGTTAAATATATGACAATATAAGATTATTGAAGGTAGCAAACATAATTGTCCATTTTTACAGAACATTACCTGCATCCTTTCTTGGATCTCCTGAAGGCAACTCCAAAAAGTTTCAGGCTTGTCCACATTATTAGCATCTGCAAAACAGAATTGCAATAATTATTAGGCAAACATAAAACTGCTGAATGAAAATAAGTTGTGCAGAATATTTACCTATATACTTGCGCCGCATCCAATCTTGTGAACACATAAGTGCCTCCAAGATCTCCGGAGTAAGCCGGCTGCGATGCTCACTAAGAACTCGCCCACTTGTGCTAAACGCAGACTCTGATGCAACTGTGCAGACTGGAATGACAAATATATCACGCGCTATCTTTCTCATTGTAGGATACCTTGTCCCAGCCACCTTCCACTAATCTAGTATCTTGAAATTATCAGATTCTATTGGAACCAGCTCATCATCCAAGTACCTGTCTAACTCAGTTCTGAACCTTGCACCCTTGGCCTTCTAGTTGCAACACGTGCACTGATCGTGGACAAGAAGCCTGAATGGTCAAGTGCTGGAGTTGATGATTCTGTATTATCTTCTTCATCGTCCAACTGATACTCAATCATCAAGTCACATAGAGAGGCCTTGACAACTTCAACTTTCTCAAGACAAGATTCACTATGACCAAACAGACACTCAAAGAATCCAAGAAGATAATCAGTTTTGAACCGGGGATCAAGAACAATAGCTATTCCCATCGGCCCTTGAATGTCCTTCCAATACTTATCAAACTTTTTAATCATTTTAGTTGACATTTCTTCTATAATAGGAATCCCACATGCAGACCAGTTCATAATTTTTGTCTTAGCCTCACAAATCTTAAAGAGCTGGACATTGGCAGTAACATAACTAGTTCCAGAAAACAGAGCAGTGATGTCATCAAACATTTTGAGCCTCCCTACCACCTCTTTAGCAAAAGTCCAATCTTCCTTACTTGGAGCAAAATCATATAGCTTCTCTACACGTGTTGCACGGTTAAAAGAAGCCTCGTAAGGTAAAGCAACACTAAGCATCTTGTATGTAGAATTCCATCTTGTTTTGCAATCAAGTCCTAATTTGTTATCAGTTGGCACTTTCACATACTTTGCAATTTCCTCAAATTTTTCTAATCTTTTAGGCGTGGCTGTCCAAAAGGCTACACTATCACGAATCTTTGCAATTGCAGGTTGTATCACATCTAAACCATCCCTCACAATCAAGTTCAGAATATGGGCACAACAACGCATATGCAATATTTGACCATTTAACATCAGTTTATCAGAACTAATCTTGTTGATCAGTACAGGAATTACCGCATCATTTGTGCTGCAATTGTCCATAGTCACGGTGGAGATCTTCTCATCAACATTCCATTCAACGAAAGCATCATACAACTTGTCAGAAATAATATCAGCAGTATGGGGGAAAGGCACATATATGAACCTAAATACATAAATAAACACATGCAATTAGATCACCACATACTGCAGAAAAGAACAGAAAGACATAACTAAATCGATTAACAGTAGCAATGCAAGCATTTTACCTCATTATAATGCTTCTAAGTGTCCAAGAGTCATCAATGAAATGAGCTGTTACAGCCATGTAACCTCTTTTTTGATTCTCAGAGGTCCACATGTCTGTAGTGATGGCCACTCTAGACTTAGTTCCAACCATGTACTCTTGGGCCTTCTTCTTTTCTTCCATATATGCATCCATAATGTCCTTCCTGAAATTAGGCAATACAGCACAAAATTAGACAGTGTGTGAAAAAGAAATTGCACTGTAAGTTCACAACTGTATAATCTCACCTGATTGTGTTCCTAGTCACCATCTTGAATAAAGGCTGAAGGGCACTCACAAACCTCCTAAAGCCGGTATGGTCCACCATAGATAGAGGGTACTCATGGAGTATTATCATGCCAGCAAGTTCTCTTCTAGCCACTTCTGGATCAAATGAGTAATTTTCAACAGATAGCTGTCCTGACTCCCTGGAGGCAAACTTAAGAGAGGGTTGAATCAAATTCTTGTTCTTCCCTAAGAGTTTGCACCTTCGATACTGGCAACAAGCCAGATGATCATGAAGGTGTTTTGTTCCACTTGATGATTTTGCTGAAAGCTTCTTGCCACAGTACATGCATTTTACCTTCATCTCCCCCAAAAATTTCACTCTTTTGAACTCTTTCCAAACAACATAGGTTAGTTTCCTTTTAGAACCAACATTCATCTCTTCTTCTGGCTCATCATCTTCTATTTCAATCGACTCTGAATCGTTGACAGGTTCAGGTTCAGTAGCTACAGAACTTGGTGATTGTGGCAAGCTGCTACTCCCACTAGCCATACTTGAACTCCCTACTCTGGAGTACAACATAAATAATAGAAACATTAGTAAAGACAAAGCTAAACAAAAAAAAAACGTAAGGACACATGGACAGTAAAAGACCATGCTTCGCTTCCAGAGTAGTACAAACGGTAAATACGCTCATAGATAACCATTTGAGTATTGTCTCAACACCAAACATAATAAGACCTATAAAAATGATTATGAGTAAAGTTGGTAATGATGATGTGCACCTAGAAAGTGATCTATATTCTATACAGAATATAAAGATATCAGGTGGTATAGAATATTTTTTACTGATAACAATGGTGCAATAATAGAGAAAACGTTTAAGTTGGTCCAAATATTGGCATAACGGTTACGATCTTGCTGAGGCTCGTGCAGGGAACAAACGGTCACTAGCCAGGTTACGAGCTCTATGACTCAACACATAAGCATTTCTCTGACATTCTTAGAGCATCTCGTTCTTCTATTAGCATAAGAAGAGAGACAATTGTATTAATTTCTCCATGAAAATAAAAAAAAGGACAAAAAGGAGTACATTCCAATATTGAAGATGACTGGCAAATAATAGCAACTCGTTACAAATCCAGTGAATAATTCTTACCAGAAAAGGATTTATGTTCCGACTCAATTTTAATTAAGAAATAAAACATTGGTTAATTGGATGCTTTAGAATTTTCTCATCCAAAAAAAGACAGCAACATAATTGAGATAGTGCTAAAGACTTGAGGAGCTGAATATTTGGACAGCCAACCATATACATTGTGGAGTATGTTAAATTATTAATCCCAACCACATGCATGTATTATATTGATATTGTACTATAGTTCCTTCGCACGACTCGTCAATGTGTTTAAATTTAAATTTTCCAGTAGTCAACATAGGTCACGTTATGAGGACCACTGCACAGAAAACCCTAAACAATTAACTAAACCGACATAACTCCCAAACTCTTCATCAACTGCAAATGGCACACGGAATGAGCTTCTTCATATCCATACTGTTATTTAAATGTCAGAATGAAAATTGCAAAAGTAACAATTTAAGATCTATATTGGAGATTCAGAGTGAGAGAAATCAGAAGCAACCATGGTACCTGGTGATTTCATGTCCACGTGTAAAAGCCTATGATGGTAAACAATATCAAAACAGAACTGGTATTCAATAGCTTTAGAAACAACAGTCAAGCATATTTAGGGCCACAACAATTATTTACCATTTGTATCCATCCGTATCTATCACTCAACAATTAAAAAAAAATGCAAAGTACAGAGGGGTTAGCGTGAATCGAATCAAACCCCATTGATTTAAACTTCTGAAGAATGGAGTAAGGAGGAGTATTCGGTGCAGGTGCTCCTTCAATGGCGAGACGACTTCGTTTGCTGTTTACGCGTGCCTGCAGTAAACGGCGGCCCTTTCCAACCACTGCT